>LPNX011166302.1:1144670-1176912 GCA_001517045.1 Pseudotsuga menziesii
ATCTTTACTCGAATGGTGCCCATTCCCTTTGGTTTAATACTTGACTTATCTGCAAAGTACACTATGCCATCTATTGATTCATTCAGTTGTTCAAAACAGTCTTTTCTAAATGTCATGTGTGATGTTGCACCAGTATCAAGCAGCCAACAATCTTTATAAGATGAGAGAGAAGTCATTTCATTAAATCCAAGATTATAATGTGCAACAATACAAGAATCAGAAGATTTACTAGCATTTTGGTCATCTTTCTTCTGGTTGTGCTTGTCTTTGATGGAGTCCCATGAAGCCCAACATTGATCTGATGTGTGCCCAATTTTTCCGCAACGCTTGCACTACAATTCTGATCTTTTGCTTCTGCTCCCTCTGCCTCTGAAGTTTCTTCTTCCTTGTCCTCTCTCTTTGCCGTAATCTCCCTTGGAAGGGTCTTTGGATTGGTCTTTGCCAGCTAGGGCAGCACCAATACTAGATGCCAAAGAGCGCATCTTTACAACTGTTAGTGTAATTTACAATAATAAACTGATATGGCAGGTAGAAATAGAAAAAAATAAGAACCTTGCAGGTCTACAGTCTCTGCCAAGGTGTTTTACAATCTCAACTTCAGGTTTTAAAGAGATACAATAATAGTATCGCAGCTTCAATTCACAACAATTTCAGGGAGAAGAAATCAGAATATATCAGTCACTAGAAATATGTGTTATTATTCAGCATAAAACACAGTCTTCAGCAGTCTTCATGCAATTGGTAATGTTTGCAGCAATGCTTAGATTCGGCCTCCATGCACTTCACAAGCAGTCTTGAGGGAGAGCACCAACTCGATTACAATATTCAGGTGGATATGAGAAGTAATTTACAACAAACACCAACAGTGTGCTGCTATATCTATCACTCAAGCTCAAAGCACAGCTTCAAATGGAAAGGAGAAAACCCATGGAATTCAAACGTCCTCAAATGCTTTCTATTTTCAATGGGAAAATGCAAGAGTGAAAATCTTGACTTGCCTTTATCAGTTCTGCCGAAACCAAAAGCCCTATGCAATGCACAGAAATTAGGGCAGACTATAATCAACACGCAGTCTTAAAAGATCAAATCGCAGTCTCAGATGATCAATGCGCAGTCTTAAATGATCAAATCACAGCGTTCTTCTCCAATTCAATCTCCAACGCAGCTTCAGGCAGGCAGCAGTCTTCAACAGGCTCCACGATATATATCAATTTCGTAGTCAATACTAATGGAACAACACCAGCAATGGTCTTCAAGTCTTCCAGAACGCAACAATACTGCGCAGTCTTCAATAGAACGCAGTCTCCAATAGTGATACCAGAATGCGGCAATAGACTGAAAATAATCAGTTTTCACCGTCAAATAGCTCGAAACACCAGTTTTCTCCCTTCAAATCACCAGCTTACAGGCTGCAATCTCTATATCGCAGTCTTCTTTTATGCATATACACAATCTTTAAAATAATCACCAAACTCTCTC
The DNA here is from genome assembly GCA_001517045.1 of Pseudotsuga menziesii. Taxonomy (NCBI): domain Eukaryota; kingdom Viridiplantae; phylum Streptophyta; class Pinopsida; order Pinales; family Pinaceae; genus Pseudotsuga; species Pseudotsuga menziesii. Next base: position 1,146,150 of record LPNX011166302.1, read on the forward strand.
CAAAGCATCCAGCAGTCTTCAATGTATAATTTAAATTTAAATTTTATAGCACGCACTCAGCAAGAAAATTAGGGTTTAGGGTTCCCTGGAAACGGCGCTCATTCAAAAATGTGTAGTGATACCAGCAGCCACCAAATGATTTTACCTCATGCAGACAATGGATTTTAACTCAGAATGATGGAGAGAGCAACAAGAGTCTTCATGTATGTGTCACAATATAGCAACGGCGCCAATGTTGCAGCTAACGATTCCATCAAGATATAAACTGGGAATCGATTCAGTTTGCAGAGTAGCAATCAACACATGCTCATTTGATTTAATTAACTGGTTCTTGGCTCATTAAATCACCAGAACGAAATCAAATGTTGTGGGAGATTGCTTTAACAACTAGAGCAACCGATTCAGTGCTCATCCAATCCAATATATAATGTAGCAATATATAAAATATTTCTTACAGCCTTCTCCACGCAGGTCACGGCGTCAACACACAGCTCCACGTTGTGTTCTAAAGGCGTGAATCTTCACGCAAATCTCATTTCAATCGCAGCACACAACGCATTTCTCAACGCATCACACAACGCATGCAGTGACTTTGCTTTGCTCTAAACCTAAAACAATAGGCCACTAGCACCACCAGCAAGAGATACCTACGCAGATATCAAGAGATATTCAGAAGCGCAGGCAGTTTTGGAGGAAGTCGTGAGATCAAACTATACGTTATTGAGAGAATTAGGGTTAGGTATAGCTCATTCAAACTTTTTAGCAGAGAATAAATGCAGGTTCATGAAGGAGTAACGCATACACTGCATGCTACTCAACTGGCATACTGATGGAGCAGTCTGGCAATGGAATGACAAGCAGAATGCTAGGAATGGGCAAAAATGCAGCAGGAGTTATGGAAGACAGCCCTACTCTGATACCACTTGTTGGTAATAACTCCCGATTGATAGTATTACATAGCCAAATGCAAATATTTATACATTACAATGTGGCGGTTGAGAACCAGCCGTTTCATCTTCCTACGCATCTATTCATATTCCTATTTATTATTTATTTACAATAATCCCTAACGGATTATATTCTAACACGATGATAATAGGTTCGTTTAGATGTTGTTACAGACATCTAGGTTCCATTAGAATCAATTAGGATCCAAAACTGCTACCATATGCATAATAATCATTGACATCCACATTGTCATCATCATCATACAATAAATCAACATCATTGTCGTCGTCGTAGTCATCATCAATGTCATAATTAATATAATTGTGATAATAATTAGCAAGGATCCCTACTACCTCACAAGAATGGATGATATAGTCTTATGCTTATCAAATCATGTCCATACGCTCCATCATAATTATCGTAATGCATCATCGTCATGTTGTTAGGGTCAATCATATGCAATTAGGGTCTATCAAATGTTGTTGGGGACACTCAAATGCCATTAGAGAAATTTAGGTGAAATTAAGGTAATTTACCCCTCATAAGGATTAATCAATATCCAAAACTGCCATGATTATGATCATTTAGGTGCCACTATAATAAATCAAGATCCAAAAGTACTATCACATGAATCATGATCATTGACATTGGCATTGATATATCTGAATTTATGTCAGATGTTTTCTTAACACAATTCCTAGCTATAAACCTAGTGCAATTCCTAATGCGGTTCCTTTCGAAATTTCTGGCATTATTCCAGGCGTTATACCTGGCTCTAGAACTGGCGCAATGTTGGATGTTTTATAGGCACAATTCCTAGCTCTATACTTGGTGCTATGTTGGATGTTTGTCCTGTGTAAATTCATGGTGCTATTCCTATTGCTAACCCTGGATTAATATATGGTGCTATGTTATTCAGGACATTTTTTTGGAGGCTATTATGGGCGTTATATGGGATTCTTTTTTTGGACGCTAATTGGGATGTTAATTGGGATGTTAATTGGGATGCTAATTGTGATGCTAATTGGGACGCTAATTGGGACCTTAAATGAGATGCTAATTAGCGTCCAAAATAGTGCCAAATTTTAAAAATGAATGCTAATTGGGATGCTAATTGGGACTGTAATTGGGATGCTAATTGGGACGCTAATTGGGATGCTAATTGGGACGCTAATTGGGATGCTAATAGGGATGTTAATTGCGATGCTAATTAGCACCCAAAATAGCACCAACTTTTAAAAAGGGATGCAAATAACACCATTAAAAGTGCCATCCCGTGGAAAAGCATCCACTTTATCAAAAAAGTGATGAAAAATACACTAAAAGTGATAGTGGACGCTAAAAAGGAAGCTAAAAGAGACGCTAATAATAGGGTTTTGTTGTAGTGTCTTAGCCTTCTCCAACTCCCATGATCACCCTCTAACATACTCTATTCAGGCCTAACATGTCAGATATGTCAGATGTCAGCCTATAGATCTAACTTCTGTCATAACTGTCATAGAATCTCCATCATTGGTGTCATAGATGTCATAAATGTAAGGGGAATCTAGCCAAGTTTCCATGAAACTCCCATTTGGCTCTTCCTCTCCCCATGTAAGTTACAATTCATCCCAAATTCAACCTATGAAGTATATGTACAAGTATATTAACCTTATAATCCATCCATAAACATTAGGCTTCCCATAGATTCAAGATTGCAAGAGGAGGATGCCATTTAACATAGGAATTCTAGCTTGAGTGGGCCCCATAGTCTCCATGTGTCTCCATTCTCCATAGACATTTCATTTTTCACTTTCATTCATTTAATTAAATCCATTAAATAAATATTTATTCCTTCTAATGTCTAAACACCATTTATTAGATCCCTTATTAACTTCCCAATGTTTCCACCCAACCTAGGGAACAAGTAGGATTGATGGAATTTTCTTGCTATGCAATTATTTGAATGGGGACATTACAGTCCTCCCCACCCAATATTTCTTGTCCTTAAGCAATTTCATATTTGGATGCTGCAAAATATTCTCCTCTTCCCATGTGGCATCTTCACTTGGTATATCCTTCCATTGCACCAAGTATTCTTTGATTGTTCTGCCCCTCAATCTTCTCTCCTTTGTCTTCAAAACCTTTTTCGGAATAAGTGTGAGTTGTTCTTCATCATCCAAAGGAGGGAGTGTATCTAAAATTACAATTTTCTAACCAATATCTTTCTTGAGACAAGAAACATGAAATACATTATGAATTTTATTCCCTTCTAGAAGTTCCAACTCGTATGCTACTTCTCCAATATTCTAGATTACCTTGTAGGGCCCATAGTATCTTGGCTTTAGCTTTTCTGCTCCATTCCTTTTGATAGATGTTTGTTTGTATGGCTGCAACCTCAAGCCAAAACCTTAATTGCAAAACTGATGTAGTCATACATTGATCAAGAGTTTGGCACAATGGATAAAACCCATCTGTAGAGTGCACGACAGTGTGACAGTATTTACATAAGTAAGTTAAGAAGCTTTCTATACAATAAGCATGGTTACAGTGTTACACCTAAACCCCTAGAAGAGGTCCATAATAGTTCATGTAAGGGTTCATTAGATTTGGTCTATACGAGTACACGAAATCATCAACCTAAGAGGTCCTTTCTTCTCTATGTTTATCTGCATATTGTTTTTATCGATTTTGGGCAACCTGCAAATTGTCTTTTAAAAGCTTTAAAATTTATTGGCTTTCTTCCACCCAATATTTTTCTTTTGGAGCTCTACTATCACCAAATATCATATCAGAAAATGTAAGTGCATCATAACCATATAATTCTTTTAAAGGAGACATCCCTATTGACATGTGAAAGGTGGTGTTGTAGCAAAACTCACCCAAGTGTAGCCATTTTGTCCAAGCTTTTTGTTGTTCTCCCACATATTTTTGGAGGTAGCCTTCCAAACATTTATTCACCCTCTCTGCTTGTCCATTAGTTTGAGGATGGTATCTTGTCCTTGGATTCAACTGAGTTCCCTCCAATATGAAAATTTCTTGCCAAAAAACACTCATGAATCTACCATCTCTATCACTCACAATGCTCTTGGGGAGCCCATGCAATCTGAATATTTATTTGAAAAAAAAGGTCAGACACTTGTGCAGCACTAAAAGAGGATGTAACAGAAAATAAATGAGCAAAATTATTCAATCTTTCCACTACCACATATATGCAATCCTTGCCCAAAGATTTGGGCAAATCGATGATGAAATCCATCGATATACTGTCCCATTTTTTCTCTGGAATGGGAAATGGTTGTAATAAACCATCTGGTTATGTGAGTTCTGATTTGTTTTGCTGACATGCCTTACATTCATTCACATACTTCTGAACATATTCCTTCAGACACTTCCAATAGAACCTTTTCCTTAGTTGCCTATAGGCTTTGACAATCCCCAGATGGCCTACTAGTGGAGAATCATGTGCTTCTTGCAAAACTTTGTACTTAAGCTCTGAATCTTGAACCAAATAAATTCTTCCCTTATAGTATATCATCCCATTCAAAATTCTGTAATTATCATCTCCCATAAGTCCATCTAATACATCAAAAGCAAACTTATCTTTGGCATATTCAACTAGTAGCATGTCTTTCCAATTTTTAGCAATGTCCATGAGAGAAAAAGAAGGTATTCAAGATAATGCATCGGCTACAATGTTATTCTTTCCTTTCACACATTAAATATCAAAATCATAAGCTTGGATCTTGCTTACCCACTTTTGTTTCCTTTCATTTAGATCCATTTGGGTAAGGAAGTGTCTTAGACTATTGCGGTCAATTTTCACCACAAACTTGTTTCCTACTAAGTATTGTCGGAATTTGGCCAAGGCATGCATGATGGCCAACATCTCTTTGTCATATATGGAGTAAATATTTTCATGAGGCTGCAACTTTCTGCTCTCAAAGGCTATAGGGTGTTGGCCTTGCTTTAGGACAGCCCCTAGTCCTCCACCTGAGACATCACATTCAACAACAAAAGGATTAGAAAAATCAGGTAATGCAAGTATGGGACAACTACTCATTACCTCTTTCATTTTTTGGAAGGCCATTTCAGCCTCTTCATTCCACTCGAAAGAATCCTTCTTAGTCAAATCAGTGACTGGAGAAGTCAACTTGGGGAACCCTTTCACAAACTTCTTGTAGTATGTACATATTCCAATGAAGCCTCTTAATTTTGTGATGTTTTTTGGTGATGGCCATTCTAAGATAGCCCTAATATTTTCCATGTGCACTTTCACTCCATATTTCCCAATAATGTGCCCAAGATATAATATTTCTTTCATCCCAAATTCACATTTAGACATCTTAGCATACAAATATTGTTCTTGCAAAGTTTTCAACACAATCTCTAGGTGTTGCAAGTGCTCTTCCCAAGTTTTACTGTAAATGAGAATATCATCAAAGAAGACTAAAACAAACCTTCTAAGTTGCTTGCAAAATATTATATTCATACATGCTTGAAATGTAGCTAGAGCATTAGTCAACCCAAATTTCATAACAAGAAACTCAAAGTGACCATAATGACATCGAAAAGCAGTCTTTTGCACATCTTCCTCCTTCATCTAAATTTGTTGATAACTAGATCTAAGGTCAATTTTGGAAAATTAATTAGCTCCAAATAGCTCATACATGAGCTCAGAAATCCTAGGAATAGGATATATATTCTTCATGGTCTTCTTGTTCAAAGCTCTAAAGTCTATACACATCCTCAAAGTTCCATCTTTTTTCTTTACCAACACTACTGAAGAAGCATAAGGGATAGAGCTTGGTCTAATGAGTCCCAACTCTAAGAGTTCTTGAATGGCATTCTCAATATCATATTTGAAATTCTTGGGATTTCTATAAGGTGGTATCTGAATGGGTGAAGTGCCCTCCTCCAAAACAATGTTATGCTCAACCCCCCTATCAGGTGGTCTACCATGTGGAAGATCTCTGAAAACTTTTTCATATTTGTGCAAAAGTGTCTCTATCTCCTTTGGGTGTTTAACAACTTTGATTTTTGGCTTGGGAGAGATGATATAACATTTAGAAGCCCATTCTATATCACCATGCCTCAATATAGATCTCATACTATTGCAATTTACTACCTGTTTTGGGTAAGTGTGATGCCCTCTCACAACCCTTAATACACCTATTGAATCTTGAAATTTCATTTCAAGAATTTGATAATTTACTGAATACTCTCCTATATAATACATCAATTTAAATCCCAATACTAAATTAGTATCAGCAACATCAACCACATAAAAACTATCAACAAAAGTATAGTTACCTATGGTGACTTGCAGCTTTGGAACCCATGTGTTGCATTGCATTGTGTTGTGACCTAGAATGACAACTTAAAGCCATCGAATGGTTCACTTGGTATCTTTATTTTCTCCACAATTGCTGCATCAATGAAATTATTTGTAGCTCCTCCATCTACCAAAACTGAAGCTCTTTGTCCCAATATCACACCCACTCGTACTTGTTACAATGGGCACTAAAAACCTGGCATTGTCGATGATCTCGAGGGCCTTAGACTATCTTCCATCCATTGAAGTATTTGGTTTACAAGATATGCCAATTTACTAGAGAATTTTGAATTGTAAATACTGACAAATTTGCAAATATATGTATAGAGATTTCATATTTTAGTAGTATGCTTGTTTTCCATATTGAATAATTTTATTTTTAATAACTTTGGGGACAAGCCTTGTTGAGGTTTTTGTCATTGCTAAAGCCCAATTGGAAGTTTGATGTTTCGTAAATATGTATCATTGGAACTTCAGCTTGTCATCAAAACCTTAAAACTCATATATTGAAACTTCAAACCCCCATTGTTTGAATTTCATTTCTAAAATGTGCAGTCCTTTCAAAGTAGTTTTCTTTTATACATTTTTTTAATTATATTCAATAAATGATGTGTGTGTGTCAGGTTACCACCACGAATCAAATAACTAATATTTTATCTGTGGAAAAGGAATACATGGAAAACCTACTAGAATGACACCCAAAAATGAACTGCCAAGGCATGGAAACACATCAAAAAGAATATCTAGATAAACTAAAATCTCTGTTATGTAGCAAACCATTAATAGTCTCTTTAACAAGAACATGTTGGAAACTATATGTCCAAATATTTATCTCAAATAGATAATTAATATAAAAAGAACATGGATAATTAAAAACAAACATTAATATTTTTTTTTTTTTGCATAATTGTATATATATTTATAAAAGAAAGAGTGACTTAGAGATTGTCTCGATAGTTTTTAGTTTGTTGTAACCCAATAACTAACAACGTAGTGAGAGCCATAGTAGTTGAACATGTCAATTTATAGTGGGAAGACCAAGTATTAAGAGGACAGGTGGACTTTGAAATTATGCCCTCTATCATTACTCGATATGTTATTGGGTACTTATGAACTTTGTCGAGGCTCTTGGGCCAAATGGTAACCATCGATGATTATCGGAGAGTTGTTTGCTCACTATCACTACAACAACAACTCAGGAAGCAACATCTCACAACATTCAGTGGAAAGAATGTCAAGTTTAGGTAAATAAAATTAGATTCTGGAATAAAATCAAAGTAAAACCCTCATACTGAAGGCCTTTTCAGATAACAATAGATCACAACATTCAGTGGAAAGAATGACAAGTTTAGGTAAATAGAAATAGAGTCTGGAATAAAATCAAAGTAAAACCCTCATATTGAAGGACTTTCTAATGGGAACTAGAGTTTCAATGTGTAGAGAACAATAATTGAAAATGGTAGGTGCAAAAGAAGTTAAGAAGAACATATAAATATTTTTCCTGGCAATGAGTAAGGAATCCTTGCTAGTTTAAGATGAAAAAGCATGGGATAAATTAAGAGTTTGTGGAAGTCGTTAAGAAGAACATATATACATTTCTCCTCAAAATGAGTAAGGAAATATTTGCTAACTTAAAATGAAGAAACGTTAGGTATAAATTAAGAGTTTGTGGAATGATCAAGCATCCTTGACATGCAAACGAATTACTATGCATTAAAATAATGATCCAACAATATGCCACTTAATTAAAGTAATCAAATGAACAATTTCAAACTCTTGTATATCAAAGGTACAAAAAGCGTCAATCTCTGAAATTCTTACAGCATACCTTGTATTTGCATAAATACTTTACACAAAGACATAAATGACAAAAGAAAATCGTTACACAATCTGGCCTTTGTCAATCTTTGATTATAGAAAATACTCTAGCCTGCAAAATTAAATTAACGTATAGAAAGAACATATATGAAAATAATGAGAAGCTTAATGCAAACCATCCCCTGGAATTTTTCTTAAATCTAAGAATTTACACTAGCCCAAGGCCCATAACCAAAACCCAATCTCTCACTGCCAACAAATTTCCTCCCTCTTGCTTTGTCTTCAAATACTACCTTTATGTTGTTCGAATGATGAAGCCATGCTTTGATTGAGGAACCAAATTCTATATTTAGAATTTTGAAGATCAGGTATGTGGATAGAGATCAACACATCAATTCGGGTGTTGTCCCACTTACTTATGAATGAAGAATATGTTGCTTGTAATCTATCATATGTGCCACTTTATCCTTCACATCAACTCTAGAATTTCATATTATAAAATGACTTAATATTAAATGAGCAAAGATGAAATCTTGTGCTCTATTTTCAATGATACTATGTTCACTTAAAGCATGCATCTTGTAATTTCTCTTTTGATTTCAAATTTAACATAGTATAAGTAATTTCTGCTAATTTGAGAAAATGCAAACTCAACTCTCAATGAACATAGTACCTCTCTTTAGGATAAAAATAAGATGTTTCTCTTTCTCAAAAGATATTTGTCTCATTACCTATTCAATCAGGTCAATTCCTATAAATTAGTTTCTTAAATGGCGATTGTATTGAGAGGTATATGCAATAATGATGAGTGGGAACATAACAATTGGCAGCACACCCTTCCCATCTGTTTGAATCCATGCATATAACAGAATCACCATATTTACCTTAACTATCATTATCTCAAAGCTTTATTTTGTGATATGGAAAGGGATTCATTGTTAGTGTACTTGAAAAGTGTCAATGCATAAACTAAAAATCTCCCAAATAATCCCAAGTCACTCTATCACTATAGCGTTCAATTGTTTTTTATATTTGTCATGGAAATTTGTCCCACATGGAGAAAGGGAATATATATCTTTGTGACATGAAGTGATTCCATGACATAGACTTGAGAATAGCAGTCCATGACATTTGAAGTATTGTTAAGTTATTTAGAAGCATTGTTTGGGATGTTATATGACATTCATAGGACTATTTGTACACAGGTTATAAAGGAAGCTTAAGGACAGCTTGATGACATCCATAAAAGTTATTTTTCAGACCTCAAAGGGATCATAAACATCAGTAGTATATGGCAATGTTAAAGTACAAAGAGAGATATTTTTGGAGAAGATCTCAGCCAAGTTTCAAATATCAAGGAGAAGTTGTTCCAAAGATGATAGAGATAGCAACACCAATGACATTTACGTTTATGGAGAGAAAACCTAACACATTGAAAATCAATATCTAGTGTCCATCATTGTTGAAAATGAAAAATCACGGATTTGTGTGGAGTAATGCTATTTACTACAGAGAATATTCAATAGAATATGTCAACTCTATAAAATAAGGCAAAGAAGGTGATGTAGAGAGTGGAGATAACAAGCTTTCCAATCCTACTGTAACTAATTTTTCCTGTAAAGGCCAAGGCAAGGGAGAGGATATTGATTCCTCGTAGGAGAATGAGAATCCAGTGTTGATTCCACAACTAGCACCTATTACACTCTCATTGCAGTGCAGGGTCCAACATCCACGACAAAGAGAGAGGCCCTTGTTGTGTGTACTGAAGGAAAAGGCCTTCCATATTGAAATAAAGTTATGTTTTGCATGGGAGAATCTACTTCCAAAAATGTTGTATATGCCACAAACAATAATTCTACAATTGAACACAAAGAAATTGGAGGTAAATATGAAACCCTTGTGAAAAATGATTGCAATGATTTGGGAATTGGAGTGCTAGATAAGGAAATCTTCCGTCTTACACAAAAACTAACATAATTGAAATTGCAAACCATTTGTGAGACACTATCCAAAGTAGTTGATATTCAACACAAATACAGTGAAAAAAACACACCAATGAGAACTACAAATAAGATAAAGAAAAGGAATGGTCCTCAAGAAGGGAGTTCTGAGAAGAGAAAAAAAGGAAGGGTTGTCTCTGATAAATTTCTTCAATATAGTTCAAAAGCCCAAACAATATTTAAGAAACGGAATGACAAAATGAATACAAAGACCATTACCAGTGGGACAAGCCCTCATATTTAGAATAAATTTGGGTCATCTGGGCCTCAGTTAAGAAGCACTCCTAGCAAGATAGGTTGTCTCAAAGAATACAAGTTTGAAGGGCAGAAAGATAACATTGGCATGCAATTGAACCAAAAGAAAATAGATGTGTCTATGGATTGAAAAAGAGATGGATATTCTTCTGGAAGATTTGATGGAAAGGAGAACATATCTCCATGCTTAATACTTTTAGAGAAGAATCACAGTTTTCGCCTAGGTTCAGATTCTAAATAAGTTCCAAAGGATGAAAGGAAGATAGGAAAAGGCTTTCCTGAGAATTTCAAGAATCTTTGTGAAATATCAGAGAACAAGAAATTTTAGAAGGTACCTTCCAATGTCACTATTGGAAATGTAGCAAAGTGACCCTATGTAACCAGGGAGACAAGGTATCTCCTGCCAAGAAACAAGGTCAAATAGATACTAGTAGGTATGCCCAAATCACCACTCCCAACAGGAATGCAAGTTCTACTCTAGGTTTTGCAATGTTGAGTTCTCAAAGAAATGTGCATGGAAAGAGAATTTCAATAGATATGGAGGTTGAAGATGCAAAAGCAAGATTAAATAAGCATTCTGCCAAGAGACCTATTGTGAGTTGTTTTACTGGAAGTCCTTCTGTCAAGGAATTCACGTTGAGGAGTGGATATTAAGGTGGAGTGATGGGATTCCCACCAAATTATAGAACTCTTCAAAAGTCACCAACACCATATTCTATAACACCTCAAGGTTCAACAACAATGAGCGAAAAAAATAAAACACCCAACCCTTGCTTGAAAGGTCGCAAAACCACATCCAACCTGACAACAGTTTTGGTTGGACGATGCAGGACAAGAACCAACAATCAACAACCAGTTCATGCCAAATAGAAGGAACCTTCAAAAAGAATGAATGCTATAAATGTAGAGAGGAGCTAAATACATGTCAAAGTTATATAAGTATATCTTTCCAACAAACAAAAGCAAAGACCGGTGATGTATGAAGAAAGAGTTTGACAAGTCAATGACATTTCGAAGCAGAAATCACATCTCAGAGGACTAAGGACAAGCTCAGGAGAAGTAGATAGAATGACAGATGAAGAGAAACAACAAACTCAAGGGGAGCAAAACAATTGAAGAATGAACCAGCAAAGGCAGTGAATTGAAGAATTATATGTGCAAATTCCATCTCATGTTTCTTCATTGAATGTTTGGAAGCCCTACTTCAAGGGGAGATAAACCATTGATAGTGGAACTGGAAAAAAAATTAAGCAAACATTATGAACCTATTCGCTAAGCTTTCTAGCATGATTTCGAACTGTTTTGATTGTTGATAGTAGATTGAAGGACTCTTTGAAGACTTCCTTGATCAGTGAAACAAAATTCTTGAGGATAACCTGTGTGATAATTAAGGGTAACTATTAGTTCTTCTGAAAAGCAGGCAAAGTTGAAGGATTTTGTTTGGTCCACCTTTACTTTGGCATGTCTTAGTTTATTGAACAACAATAAAATAGTAGATAGAAGAGCTGATGCATTAATTGCAGTGAAGAAATCCTTTTGGACAGCCTGAAGACAGAATTGAAGGTCTTTGTTTTTTACTTTGGCTTTACATGAGAAATATGATGAGGTGATCATCAGGGGGAGAGTCATTTATAATGGGATCTACACAAAATATCTGAATTGAAATTTGAACAGAAGAAGGTCAATGGAAGGCTTGAGTATTACTTAAATACTACTCAAGGGCAGACTTGAATGACTAAATTTTACTTGCGAGAGAACCATGTTCCGAAGTTGAATACTATTAAACTTCTTGAGTCTTATTTTGGTCTAGGTGTTCCATGTACCCTTGATGGTCAATGGTGATCACTGTATATGAATTTGAGGTTGTGTTTTAGGTAAAAATAGATTCTACATTGTAATTTTTTGTTGTAACATTGATGATTTGAGATACATTACCTTGATGCAACTTATTTTAAGATTGATGGTTTGATATTTATCTCTTACATTGTTTCTTTCTTGTATGTGACAGGAAATGACACTGAAAATTGAGAAAGCTAGGCCTGGGAACTAGCTCTTCACATAGATAGTGTCCTAACATTAAAGGATAAATAACTAATTTGGAAACACTTTCTCTGAGAAAGAATGGGCTCATTCAAGTACATGAAACCATGTTGGTGTTTAGCACGAATATCTTGACAATTTGTTATGGTTTGTTTATTTATTTTGTTTGAAGCGTTTTGTCAATTTTTGAAATTTGTGTGTATTTTGGTTAAATATTGTGTTAGTTCCTTGAATGATTCTAGTTCTCATTTGATTCTTGATTTAACCCTTTGTTCTAGCTTGAATAAAGATTGGTTTTAGTCAATTTCCATTGATTCAGGGTTTGAGAAAAGATATTTTTATTAACTTTTAGTTGCATGAATTAATTGTCTTCAGTTTTTCGATTCTTTTATGCTGATTGTATATTTTCTTTGTAAATACTTATCGTTATTCAAAAAAATAAATGAGCTCTACATAGCTAAGTGAAAGAAAAATGGTCTATGCACTATGTTCCTATGCATTGATTGTAGGATACCTATTGGCATGAGACCAACATTCATCTAATGCAATAATCAATGGTCATAATTACAATGCATAATTGTATTAGCTTCCATGACCACAAATGGCTAGTGGAGGCCAAGATCGATCATAATGTTTGATTATATCAGTTTATCGGTTTTTCAAGATTCAGTTCCCCACATGTCCGTTCGACCATTAAGGGACAAGATAACAAGTGGAGTCCCCACTTTCCCTATATCTAGTCAGTGCAGTTGTGTTTCCCTAACACCTTACAGTTGTGACTCGTGACTCTACATGTTCTGTTGTTGATGATATGATTCATGTTATTTGACTAATGTTGTTGTTCCTCTATTTTTACAAGATTTTATAAATCAATGAAAGATTCGCCAATTTTTACAATTTTTTATAATGAAGTTAAATATTCGCCAAGATTTTACAATATCTTATAATTTAGTGAAATATTCGCCAAGATTTTACAACATTATATAATAAAATGAAAGGTTCACCAATTTTTTTATATATACATATTATATTATTGATAAAATCGCCTTCAAATTTTCCTATATATCAGAGAGATTCGCCCATTTTTTATACATATAAATCTAGGGGGGGTTCTTAAAATCATCCCTGCTTTCAATGCGTTAAAGAGAGCCTTGGCATCAGCTCCCATGCTTATTCCACCCGACTATAGTCATGAATTTTTGATATATGTGGCCACGTCTCAAGAGATTATTTGTATGGTCTTGGTTCAAGAGGATGAGGAGCTTCAGAAGCATGTCATATATTATCTTGGGCAAAACCTTATTGATGCATAGCTTCGTTATACTCATGTCAAAAAGCTAGCCTTAGATACCGTCCATGCGGTCCAACATTTGAGGCATTATATCCTTCTTTGCTAAACTTTGGTTGTGGCTCACATTAATCCATTTCAATTCATCCTCACCAGAAGGATGATAGGGGGAAAGTGCAATAAATGGATTGTGAATTTTAAAATTTTGAACTCGAGTTTGATTTGGAGAAATCAAAGAAGTCATTAATTTTTTCCGAGCTCATATCTGATTTTCCTAGTTTGGATGAAGGAGAGGTTCATGAGGACTCTTTCATTGATGAGTAAATTTTTCTCATTTCAACTACGAACCCATGGTAAAATTATTGTTTATTTGCAAACTTTGAAGGTTCCATCTCACCTCTCACAGGATGAGCGTCGAAGACTACATCATGTAGCGAAGAATTACCTCATTATTCATGACACTTTGTATCATCGTGGGGTTGATTCCATTTTGTGTCACTGCTTAACTCATGAAAAGGCTGAGTCTATGCTGAATTATTTCCATGGAGGGGAGTGTGGTGGTCATTTATCTGGGCTTTCTACAGCTCAAAATATTTTGAGAGAGGGATATTTTTTTTCATCCATATTTAAGGATTCTATTAATGCGGTCAAATGGTGCCACCCTTGCCAGGTGTTTGCACAGAATATGTGCTCACATCCCACCCCTTTACATTTGATTATCACCGTCAGTCACTTCACTAAGTGGGGGGTTGATTTTATGGATTGCAACCCAGCTTCGACTGGGGGGCATCATCACATTATAGTGGTTGTTGACTATTTCACGAAATGGGCAGAAGCTATGCCCTCAATCAAAGCCAACGGTGAGACAACTGTGCATTTTGTATTCACTCAGATTATCACCCGATTTGGTATCCCAAAGGAGCTTGTCACTGACCATGGCAGGCACTTTCAAAATAATATGATAGCTGAGTTATCTTTGAAGTTAGGGTATAAGAAAGAGCATTCATCTTCTTAATATCCTTAAGAGAATGGACAGGTTGAAGCAATGAACAAGTAACTTAAGTCCATTATCCAACGAACCATCACACAAAGAAAGACCAATTGGAATATCATGTTATATCCTACTTTGTGGGAATATCGAACCGTGGTTATCACCGGTTTACCCCATATCAGTTGGTGCATGGGGTGAATATGATTTTACCTATTGAATGTGAAATCCCTTCTTTGAAGCAAGCCGTGGAGCTTTTACCAGAGACTTCTGCATTAGAAGAACATCTGGTCCACTTAGAGCAACTTGATGAGCAGCGTCGAGATTCTTTAGTGGCTCTTGAGGTTAATAAGCATCACGTTAAAGCCCGGTACGATAAGTCTATCTGTCCTAGGAAGTTTAGTGAAGGTGACTTGGTCCTTTTTCGGGACCATGCTAGTGAACCGTTAGGGGTGGGAAATTTCAAGCCTATGTGGCATGGGCCTTACGTGGTTAAACGAGTGTTAGAGAAAGGTGATTATGAGCTGGTGTATTATGAAGGGACAACCTTGGTAGAGCCTAGAAATGGGCTCTATCTCAAAAAAATAGTATGCATAATTCTCAGCCAAGACTGATGCTTTGTATATTATTGTATAGTTGCATAGTTTAGTTTTTCCCTTGTGGTGATCGAGTTGGTTGAATTGCTTCCATTTGTTATGGAAGATGTCAACAGAGTCTTCGATATATGTAGGATTTGCTAACGGTGCCAGCCGCCACACTCAAAACTCAGCTTCAGCTTCTTGGGTGATTTATACTCCTGCGGGTCAAGTTTTGTCTTCAAGAGGTGTATGTCTACGGCCTTCATCGAACAATATTGCCAAGTATAGTTTCGTGATTGAGTTATTACGTGGTTCCATATCGCATGGTATTCGGTCTCTTGAGGTATGTCTTGAATCACAGTTAGTAGTTTTACAGTTAAATGGTGTGTATCATGTTAGAAATCTGGATTTATTACGGAGATTCTTGAGAGTAAGGTTGTTAGAACGGCAATTTGAGACCATTACATACATTCAAATTCCAAGAAATTTTAATCAAGTTGCTTATTCATATGCAAATTATGTCCTAGATTGGCATTTGTTACACAGACATTAAAACATGCACAACATAGTTAGACATGTAAATATAAATAACCAATCATCATAAGTCTTTTTCATTAAAATAGATTCCAAAACGTGGTGTCATAATACATAATTTCATAATACAAAATTGGGGCTTCTGAGCCACCAAAATATACTACACGATCAACATAAAAAAAAATTACATCTAGGCTTCTAATCCTGTGGAGGGTGTTGTTCATGATAACACACGACGTCTCTAGCTAGTCGTCAAAATAAGTGATCCCATGCGTGGGGTACTCCCACCACCTATCGATGTATGGCCTCAAGAAAGTCCTCGACTTGGGCCATGGGTACTATGTGTGTCAGGCTAATGAAGTTCGTATGGATGTTTTGGAGCATATGCTCTGCATCCACACCTATGATGTTGTCATCCCTCCCCTTCTGTCGATGACGAGGGAAAATTCTAGTTGTCTAGGACCAACATCTTCATATATATGACCAAGTATCAATATATGTCATCACACAAAAACATGTATTTTTTATTTCATATATCAAAAAACAAAAAACAAAAATTTAATAATTCAAAAACAAGTTTGAGTCGAGATTGTTACCTATGTTTCCATATGCGGATCCCAATGGGATGGGAATATCAGGATCTCCACAAAATTCTATCCCCTCATAGGGGTAGTCATCTATGGAAATGATTTTCTTGCGCCACCAGAGGAAGAAGTCTGTTAGGTGGGGTTGGACACTCATCGCCCTCCTAGTCTCCGCATCACATTCACCAAGCACATTTGACCTGGATCTCGAGAACCGTGAGGAGTGATCTCCACTCTTGAGCTTAGCCCTGGTACACACTCAAATAAAAAGGTACTCAGGATGCTTGCGAAGCCGAAGTTTCTTACCCTTCCCATCTTGCAGTCTGTCAGTTGTTGTTTCATGTTTCCCATCAATTAGGTACTCCAATCATATATAGTAGGCCTCATGCATTCCACTACATAATACCTTAATGGTCTAGATTCCTGATGGAGGGATTCCAGTCGTGCAATGTTGCCAAGTACCAATAGTATGGCCTTTAGCCCTAGGTTTTGGATTGAGTTCGTTGGGATCTGAATCCCAACCTTTTTCGTATCAGGGAGGTAGTACACTACAATGTAGTCCTCTATCATGAGGCCAACTCCTAACCCATGAGCTCATAGTTTGACCACTTCCCCTCTGTGGGAGAGTCCTATAATGAAGTATATATCCTCAACCTCTAGGCTAAGGGGCATCCTCATTTCTATTACAGAGAGAAATTTTCTATGGCTTAGGGTGTACCACAACAGACTGAATGACACCAGAAATCAATCCTTTCCAATATGCAAGAGCCATAAGGAAATCTAACACTAAGGGATAGGAATTGTATCTTGCTCCAGACGTTTGGTGTAGACCCCCATTGAGCATTTCAAATCAATCTTGTATTCCCAATTTGCTCTCAACAACAACAAACAAGACAAGCATGTTATATATTCAAGTGTTAGGCCTACTCTAGCATATATAATCAATCATGTATAAGCAAAAAAAATACATCCATGGATACAATATTCATATCTATTTTAACACCCCAGTTTTGACCCTGTTTGCATTAAAAATGTATATGATGTTTATATTGTATTTAATCGTGTTGTGGAGCTAAAGGAAAATCCCCACCATCAATTTATCGTTTTATGTTTCGGTGATTAAAAATCGTTGCTAAGGATATTTTGTGCTAGTCGGCACATTATAATTTTGGACAACATGTAAATATGAAATTTAATTAAAACCCACAACCAGCTATGTCAATGCAACAAATAATGAGATGGGGGAATTATTTCCTAAGGATAAGGGGGGGGGTGGAATATTTAACCTCTGAGCCAATAGGAAAAATCCAAATATCAACAAAAGAAGCCAAAAGAGTTGGCAACTACTTTCTTGTCTTATTCAACCAACCACTTAACTCTCCAATGAGTAGTTGGGCATTTATTTCCTTGGGGAAAGGGGAGTATGGGTAGCCGTTAATTCTAGTAGGGTTGTCAAACTTTGACCACACACTTTCCCAAGGGAGATCTCTCATCCATTACCCTCACGTGGAGAAAGGGGGCCACATTCTTCACTCACAGAGGTAGTCGTAGCTCACCCTCATGCACCGGCAGCCGCATTTTTCCTCATGCACGTAGGCAGTTGATTTCCTCACATGGGATTTCCATTCGAGCAGCAATCCATTTTTCCCATTCATCTTTTTGCAGGTTCTGGAGTTTTCCCCATGACTGGGAAGTCAATTGGGAAAGGATCAATGGTTGGGCTCTTTGTCTGAGGGACTTTTTGTTGTTTATCCGCATTACCCAACTAAGGTAAACCATTTTTGTGTTGCACAGTGAGTGGGAGAAGAGACCCATGTTTTCTTGGGTGTTGTTGAGTCTGTTTTGGCATGTTAGGACCAAAATGTCCCTGGGAATTGAATTGCTGTTGGGGGGCTATTTTCACCCATCTTGGCAATTCGTTTTGTTTCCAAAACTATTTTCCTCAACCCAGAATTGTGTATCTTGATGTGTTTGCATCTGCGCTTTGGTCTGAGTTGAATTGGGAGTGGAAATGGGGTCTGACCAACTTGAAAAACCTAGTGTGTGAAGGAACCTCATAGACAGATCTATGGGGATGGTTTTCTTCTTTGCACACCCTGAATAGCATTGGAAGGGAAGGCATAGCCCGAGGGATTGTGTAGCAAAGAAGGGGGTGCTTCCTTGTGTTGGGTGTGTAGATGTTCTAAAATATAGGCTAGATCTAGTGCAGGTGTCCATAGCTCTGTGGTTGAGCTCACTAGCTTAGCAGTTAGCCTTTCCAACTCCTTTGCAACCTGATACATTAGAGGAAATTTCAACTCAAAATGGGCCTTTTAACTTTAACTCAAATTCCACGTCATCATGTGTTAGCCAATGAAATTGCTTTAAATTTGAAATACTGTATAGGTCTTTAACACCTTTTTAATATAAATTTGGGGATAGGTATCATAAAAAAAACTACTTTTTTTTGTTTGTATTTTTGACATATCTCCTCGTGTTTTTACTCAAATTTCGATCGAGAGAGCTCATTGGATGCAGAATTAAATTCTGCATCCAACGAGTACCCACTCGGCATACTTTTGACGGAACCCGCTACCCCAAAAATAAGAAATATGTCGAAAATACAAACAAAAAAAGTAGTATTTTTCTTTTCTTCCTCCAAAATTAATAAATATTATTTTATTATTTTAACTATTATTTTATTAATTTTTTTTAGGAGGCCCATTTTGAGTTNCGCAACTGTTTTGGCTTGGCTGAAATTTGGCTATGTGTGAGCCTGGTAGTGTTCCTTATTCCTAATGGGAATCATTCCCAGCTCATGGGTGGAAGTGTTGCTGAGAGATTGATGAGCACGCTGGCCTATTGTTGGGTGGAACATTGCAGTGACATAGCTGGTTGCGGGACAAGCTTCTTCTGAGATAAGTATTCTTGTGTTTAAATATTTGCACTTGTATTTGCTTAAATGAATTATGATGAACATGTTAAATTCTTTGGAATGGATTTTGCTTCCATTGTATGTTAAATATTCATGCATTTGTGTACAATATTAGTTCAATGCATTTCATTTTATATTACGTTCATGGGGCTAGATTTCCCGGATTAGATAGCAGTGTAGTTGTGTCCTATCTCTGGTAGAGGGGTGGGGATGTGACAGTGTGGTATCAGAGCCCATGTTGCAGCATGGGCCTCAATGGGCCATGAAGAGTATCTGATAGAGGCCAGAATTACCTTCTGTGGTCAGTAGGAAAAGAATCACATAGGATAAAATTTTAAAATTTTCCTAAGTGTTGGAAATTTCATATATCGGCTTAGTTCGCTAAGTTCTGCCGATACAGTGTCAGCTGAACTGGCTAAGCTGAGTAGATGAAGGGAAAGAAATAAAGAAAAATCCCAAAAATTTCTAATTGTTTTTAGATTTTCACATCGGCTCAGTTGGTCGAGTTTTCGTTGGCTTGAAATGCTGAGTTGAGCCGATGGCGTCAACTTGAAAAGCTGAGTTGAACTGATGAAAAGAAAATTCTATGATTTGACAAAGTTGTCAATATATGATGTTTCCAATGCAAGTAAGTAATGTATAAAATTCTTGTTAATGTTATGTAGCTAGCAGTTGTGTTTATTAACACATTTTGCAGAATCATAGTCACCTTCAAAGGCAGTATTCAAAATAGTACAGTTCAGTAAATTTGGTTTGGTT
This sequence comes from Pseudotsuga menziesii, assembly GCA_001517045.1. Lineage (NCBI taxonomy): Eukaryota > Viridiplantae > Streptophyta > Pinopsida > Pinales > Pinaceae > Pseudotsuga > Pseudotsuga menziesii. The sequence continues at coordinate 1,166,170 of LPNX011166302.1, forward strand.
GAGCCATGAGAACCTACGACGTGTATGATGATACACAGAACCCCAATGAATACGAGGAAGATTCTATGGGGGAAAATGTCAGAGTTGGAAATGCTGAGACAAAATCTAATGGGAGGAGATTACAAGAGACTCCCCTATATTTTGCAGCCACCATGAGAAGCCTAAGCGTGGAGATGCAAAGTTACAGGGAAAATAATGAAATATTGGTTAAGGCTCAAGAGGAGCAAAATCAGCTAATGTTGATGTATTTGTAACTTCGGAATGTATTCACTTGTATATTGTACCCCGATGTTTATTCCGGGAAGTATATATAATGTAATTGAGTCATGTCATGCCTCGATGTTCTGAACGGGACATTCAATAATGTAAACAAGTCCTGTAAAGTCATTGAGGTTAACCCTCCATTGTAAGTTGGGGCAATAGTCCCCACATTTGTGTCAAGGTTAACCCTCCTTGTTGATCGGAGGGCAAAGTCCCCACAGTTGTGGTGCACTAGGGTAATTAGACTCTCCTAGAGATGTCAGCTCTAGTAAGTAATTGTTAAGTGGGGATGACATGTTAAAGTGGACATTAAGTGAATTAAAGAATATAAATAGAGAGTCAAGCTCTCTATTTATCACACACACACTCACTCATTGGGGTGCATGAGTGAGAGAGAAGTAGTTCTCTCAAGTGTGAGAGAGAGAACAAGATGTGGAGATCATATTTTCTGTTTTCGAGTTTTACTGTTGCCATTGGTGCTCATTCTATCTCTGAGGAACTTGCGGGTTTTTATCCTTTATGGTTTCCCCGAGGAAAATTCTTTGGGTCTCTTGTCTCTTATGTTTATTGTTGTGCATATTATTCTCTCAGATAAGATCCTAAGATAATGCTAGCTTGAATGATAAAAATCTAACATGGTATCAGAGCTAACCTAAGAAGAAGACATTGTGCAGCTGCAGAATCTAGGGCTTCTTACTTTTTTGGTCTCTCTCCACAATCCATAAACAAAAGTATGCTAGGCTGACTCTCCATCAAAGGGCGCATCTTTCTGTCGAAGCAGAATTCGATTCCGGACATTTTCAGTTTTTGATGCGGGAAATTAGGGATTCTTACAAAAGAGGAATTTTTGAGTGAGCCCGGTATAGGATTTATCTCCTCATAAAAATCAAAGTTTAGAGACCTAGGTCGATATTTATGGTTGGGTGAAACTCCGGGAAAGTCAAACCCTAGTTTGACCCTGGGCTGGAAAAACCCTAAAATACAAAAACTGATAAGGTTTGGTACATTCACTATATCTCAGGATTAGAGGTGGATCAGAAGCTGAAACTTTCATAGGACAAATCTACAATCCTGATTTACACTGTGTTCAAATTTCAAACTCATATTCACTATATTCTAGGAGATGTGATTCCTCCAAGTTAGGGTTCTAGCCTCTCCTAGGATTCATCCCCAAACAGGACACCTGGGAAGAACTGTTATATCTCGGGCTATGAAGTTACAAATGCAATTACTGAAGATGTTCCAGAAAGGGCACAAACTATACTTTTTGTGGTCTATGTTTCAGACCAGGAAGATGAAATAGTGACACGTGGAAGTCCATACAACTTCCCTATGCTGAACCATCCTGAAACATGTCACCTTGGGAAAACGCTCATAAGTCCCAATGGGTGAAACCAATTCTGATGAAAACTATAGTTTTGGAATAGGGATAGGCAAGGATACCTCAAATAAAAGTTTCAAACATAGAGGAGCAGTAATTTTGGAGATACCATAGAAACAGTATCAAGAATTCTTGCAGAAGAAATTGGAAAACTAGGGCTTCCTGTTTCGGGAGCTTCCCTCCACTGTTTTCAGAAAAGGAGTACATTGGACAGCTCGCCTTGAAGAGGTCTATCTTTATAGCCAATCAGATCTGAAATATTCCAAGTTTTTAAAATTAGGGTTTCTTTGAGAAACCCTAGATCAGCGAGCTTCGGAACCAAGACAGACACCTCAAATCGGTAAGATCTAATCTTTTGCTATTTTCATTTGAGGTTCTCATTTAAAAGTGATCTATCACATCAGCTTGGTGATAAGCTTGGTGAAGTCGACAACTTCCAAGCATGGAAGTATATTATCTCTATGAATAAAATGAATTGGACACCTACATAAGTGGAGAGGTTCCAGTTCCAGAGGGAGATGAGGCTAAAAGCCTTACACCAGAAGAACTTGGTCAAGGTCAAGACAGTCATTGTTGATTCAATCACGGATCACCTTATACCACAAGTGTCTTCCCGAAAGACACCGAAGATGTGTGATTCATTGACCAAGCTATTTGAAGGGAAGAACATAAATTGAAATATGACCTTAACAAACCAGTTGAAGAATGTCAAGATCCAGAATACAAATACCATGCAGTCATACTTTACAAGGGTCTCTCAAATCAAAGAACAACTTGAAGTTGTAGAAGAAGAAGTGGAGAATGCAGAAGTTGTGATAACCACCTTGAATGGCCTCCCAGGATCATGGGATTCATTCATTTGAGGAATTTGTTCCAGAAGGAAGTGATTACTTTTAGAAAACTCTGGGAAGAGCACACATAAGAAGAAGCTCGACTCATAATAAGAGAAAAGAAGATGGGAGCAATTGAAGATCAAGCTCTCACCATCCAAAGAAGATCCCTCAAGTGATGAGGAATATCAACTCTTGAAGAACCTCCTATCCATCTTAGAATTTGGATAAGAAACGATGCTATTATGAATGAAGAAGATGATGAATCTGAAGGCTCAAGAAGGAGTCTACCCATGAAACAAATAAAGATAAGTATTCAATTATCATTTCATGATATTGTTTTTGTTATGCAATTTGTTTATATTTAGTTGATGTATTATGCATGATAGAATGTTTGCATTAATGACAGTATACTACTAATATGCATGAGATGGGTAAGTATCTCATGGTGCTATACAACTCTCCATTGCTACTTATCTAGAATGAAACCTCTTTGCTGACATATTGGATTATTGCACAATCTCAATGTTGTCCTGGTAGAGATGGAAGGCATCTTGAAATTTTTCGTGAGATATGGATGAATTTTGTATTGGCTAAAATAGTTGCATAATCACATATCTTGATGCAAAAGAATTTTTTCATTATGAATATACCTTATGAAATGTTTCTAACCATACAACTAATGCATTTGACTTGTAGGAAAGATCATGTAAAATCGCCTACAAGAAAAGAAGGAAGAGACTTGTTCCGAAGAACAAGTAACTACAGGTCAAGATGAAGAATAATATGACAAATGCAGTGACATCATTGATGCAGAACCTTCCAGCCATGAAGAAGTAACCAAGAAGAAAGGGAAGACCAGTTCAAGAAGAATGATGTCTAGGATGCAGTATCGATACACGAAGGGAATTTCGTAGTTCCATCATGCAGTAGATGGAAACATCGTGGGATACAAGACAATATTCATAGCACGAGGCTTCTCATGAAAAGAAGGCATAGACTATGAAGATACATTTGCAGCCAGTGGGAGTTGAGACACATGACAGGCAGAATCATGCGTGCAAATGAAAGAAGGCCTTGTACACCCTGGGGATAACACATACATGAGGAGTTTGATGAAGACCTGAACCTTTGCTACAAGGTTGAATATGAAAGTCTATAGAGGATGACAAGCTCACAGATGGGTGTGAGAAGAACTTTTGAAAAATTTCAAGATAGAGGATCTTGGTATCCAATGATCCTAGATGGACATATAGAATATGAGTAGTAGAGGAAGCTACTTGTCACTCCGATATAGAATGTTTTAGTGCATAAAGTACGGAAGACAGAGGGAGAATGATGCTCTGCTTCAGAGGGAGTGACTGCAAAAGATCCTGAGGTTCGACATGGTACGATAGGATGGATAGATTATTGATGACTCTAGGCTTTACTGAGAGTAAAGAGGATTCCAACCTTTGCTTCAAGGTTGAAGGCAAAAGACCAATGATGCTCTTGTTATATGTCGATGACTTGTTCCTAATAGAAAAGAGGAACTCATTGAAGTTGTAAGAAGAATACTTGCTACTGAGTTCGAGATGAAGGACTTGGGGATGATGCACTATGTTCTAGGCATGGCGTTGTGGACAAGGGAACTATGCAATAGAGATCTTAAAGAGGTTCAGGATGATGGACTGCATGACCACACCTATGGCATCGAACCTGAAGCTATTGAGTAATTCTTCATCAGATACGATTGACGCTATGATGTATCATCAGATGATTTACCTGACAAATATGAGACCAGATATTTGATTTGCTATGAACACATTGAGACATGTTCACCTAATGGTTGCAAAGCATGCAGTGAGGTACCTGAAGGGTATAGTTGATTATGGGCTCAAGTATGAGGCGAATCAGAAGATTAACCTGGAGGGTTATGTGGATTCGTATTGGGTAGGCAGTGCCATTGATAGGAAGAGAACTTCGAGGTGCTGCTTTAGTATGGGATCAAGTGTGATCTCTTGGTTTGGTAGGATGGAGTCCTGCATGGTGCTGAGTATAGCTGAGGAAAAAGTTGTTGCCACTTGCTATTTGGCAGGTAGTATGTTTCTTTTGAAAACTACTATTTCATTTGCTTGATCTGACTTGCATTTTTTTGTATGATGTAGAGAGGAGCAGTGAAGCTCCAGTATGTGATCCAGATCAAGATCTCTTGAAAGAGGGAGTTCTAGCATAGTCGATGAGACAGGTTGTCTGAGCATAAATCCTGGTGAAGCTCGTAGGTTGCTCAGATGTAAACAGACCTATAGGTTGTCCTCAGATGTAATCGGTCCTGGAGAAGCTCGCAAGTTATCCTTGAACATAATCAGCCCTGAAGTGATTCTATGCTAGAAATGACCAAAGCAAAGTTTGAGTACTTCAGGGAGAAGCTTGGTGTTCTCCAAATAGAGGTTCCCTCCAAGGGGAAGTGATGAGTCTGTGAACCATTCTGACATGGTGAGAGGATTGGTTCCTTCCATGGTCAGATGTAAGAGTTGAGCCATTCTATCATGGTGAGAGGATTGGTTCCTTCCATGTCAGATGTGAGTGTTGAGCCATTATGATGTGACTGTAGGATTGGTTCCTACATGATCATATATAAGTGTTGAATTCCATTCTTGGAATGGAGGCACCTGGTCAATTACCAGGAATACTTAGCTTGGTGCTGAGATGCCATTCTCTAGGAGAATCGAGGCACCAGTTCAGTTACCAGGAATCCTCAGTCTGGGACTGAGAGCCATTTTGTTGCGATGTGTTTACACATGGTCAGATGTAAGTGTAGAGCCATTCTGATGCGGTGTGTTCTCACATGGTCGGATGTAAGTGCAGAGCCATTTTGATGCAGTGTGTTCTCACATGGTCAGATGTAAGTGCAGAGCCATTTTGATGCAGTGTGTTTGCACATGGTCGGATATAAGTGCTCAGCCATTCTGGCATGATGTGTTTACACATGGTCAGATGTGAGTGTTGGGCATTTTTGACAAGATGAGGTCAGATGTGAGTGTTGGGCGTGCCTTTCTGACAAGATGAGGTCAGATGTAAGTGTTGGGCAGACCATTCTGACTTAGGTTAAGGTATAAGTGCTGAAGAAGACCTACATGGAGGCTAGACCTACAACTAGCATGAAAAATGGTTGTCTCTGTAGAAATTCCTATGATGAGAAGAATGAAGAGATAGCACCATTTGATTGAGATAGCAGAAGCAGTAATGATGATGATGATTCAATGATGATCCATCTTTGATGATAATATAGATCAAGTGATGATCCAGACTTGATGATGATCTAGCAGTGATGATCCAGATCAAGTGATGATCCAGACTTGATGATGATCCAGTAGTGATGATCTAGACTTGATGATGATCTAGTAGTGACAATCCAGATCAAGTGATGATCCAGCAATGACAATCTAGATCAAGTGATGATCCAAACTCGATGATCCAGTGATGATCCAGACTTGATGAAGATGACTTGACAATGAAGATGATGAAGATGATGAAGATGACTTGACAATGAAGATGACTTGAAGATGAAGATGACTTGAAGACAAAGATGACTTGATGATGATCCAGATGATATAGAGAAGAAGACTTGTGCTGATAAATTGTGTTGAGAGAATACCTTCCTAGTTAAGAGGGAGTGTTGATGTATTTGTAACTTTGAAATGTATTCACTTTTATATTGTACCCCGATGTTTATTCCGAGAAGTATCTGTAATGTAATTGAGTCATGTCATGCCCCGATGTTCTGATCGGGATATTCAATAATGTAAACAAGTCATGTAAAGTCATTGAGGTTGACCCTCCATTGTAAGTTGGGGCAATAGTCTCCACATTTGTGTCAAGGTTAACCCTCCTTGTTGATTGGAGGGAAAAGTCCCCACAGTTGTGGGGCACCAGGGTTATGAGACTCTCCTAGAGATGTCGGCTCTAGTAAGTAATTATTAAGTGGGGCTGACATGTTAAAGTGGACATTAAGTGAATGAAAGAATATAAATAGAGAGTGAGCCTCTCTATTTATCACACACACACTCACTCATTGGGGCGCATGAGTGAGAGAGAATTAGTTCTCTCAAGTGTGAGAGAGAGAACAAGTTGTGGAGATCATCTTTTCTGTTTTTGGATTTTACTATTGCCATTGGTGCTCATTCTATATTTAAGGAAGTTGCAGGTTTTTCTCCTTTATGGTTTCCTCAAGGAAAATTCTTTGTGTCTCTTGTCTCTTGTGTTTATTGTTGTGCATGTTATTCTCTCAGATAAGATCCTAAGATAATCCTAGCTTGAATGATAAAAATCTAACAGCTAAATGCAGCCATGCTACAAAGTTTAACGGACATCTAGAGGTGGATGAACTCTGGGGACCGGACAGTAAGACCATAAGGTAGTAAGAGCAGTACCAGAAGAAGGAACATATCTCCTAGTGGGTCATCTGAATCTAAAGGATCCACTAGTGATTCAAGCTCTTCATCTCACAAGAATGAGAGGAAAAGGCATTACCAGAACCATTCACATGATGAGTTTAAGAAGGCAAGGCCACCTACCTTCAATGGTTAGATATAGAATGGTCAAGAAGCAGAAGCTTGGCTTCTTGGGATGAGAAAATATTTCTAAGTCCAAGACTATTCTGGAAATATGAAGGCTAGGGTATCCATCTTCAATTTGAATAGAAGAGCATCCATATGGTGGGAGCACTACAGAATTAAAGAATATTAATGAAAGGAAGATTGCATGGAAACAGTTCCAGAAGTATTTCAAGCAGAAGTACCTCTCTGACAGGTACTATGATGATAATATCAAAGAATTCCACGAGCTAAGATTGGGACAATAGACCATGGAAGAGTATGCAAACAATTTCTTGGAGTTGTTGAGGTATGTCAAGTACATCAAAGATGAGAAGGTGAGTATCCAGCGTTTCCTGAGTGGATTGCCTTAGTATTACAAAGACATAATTGAGTTTTATGAACCTAGAACTCTGGAAGAAGCGATAAGGAAAGCTAAGTATTGCTATGAGAAAAGCAAAGGAAAACCTAATTATCATAAGACATGGAAGGACAAGAAGAATGAGAAGTCTGACCAATGGAAGAACGCTTTCAAACCTTCTAAATTTAGGAATCAACAAAAGCATCCATCCCATGCTGCAAGTAAGCCAGCTGGAGTGATGGGAGAAAAGCCAAGAGATCCACAGTAGAATAGAGAACCACTCCAATGTTCGGAATGTGGAGGACCCCACATGCGCAGGAATTGTCCACTTGAGAATGAGAATGCAAGGCCAACTTACAACATTCAAGAGGTAGAAATAGTGGTTCAAGTAGCAAGGGATGTCCCTAGGATTTATGCAGCACTGGAGGACCACCAGTAAAATCACCAGTCAACTGTGGTTGAAGTTGTAGGTAAGATTGATGAGCAATATATTTATATTTTGATTGACCATAGTTCTACTCACATTTACATTACTCCTAGAGTAGTGGAGCTTTGTCCTTTTAAGAAAGTAAATGATAGAAAATCCTGGTTAGTTCAGCTAGCCACTGGAACTAAGAGAAAGATTAGTGAAATGGTAGAGAAATGTCTGTTGGTGATGAATGGATTAGTCACTTTCGTTGATCTGAATGTTCTACCACTTGGTTCCTATGATTTTATCATTGGAATGGATTGGTTAAAAGCTCACAAGGTAAATCTTGATTGTCACAATAAGACTTTTGAATGCATGGATGAAGAAGGCAACCCAAGAGTTGTAAGATGCATTCCAAAGGTGATTTTTGTAAGGCATATTTCAGTAATGCAATTGAAGAATTTCTGTAGGAAAGGTTGCCAGTTGTATGCAGCTCATATTTTGGAGGCAACAGAGAATGAAACTCCTAGGTTAGAGGAATTTCATGTGTTGCAGGAATTCAGGGATGTGTTCCCTGATGAGATTCTAGGGCTTCCTCCAAAGAGGGACATTGATTTCACAATTGAACTGGTTCCAGGAGCAGCACTAGTATCCAAGACACCCTATAGGATGAGTACACCAGAAATGCTAGAACTAAAGATGCAACTGCAAGAGTTGTTGGAGAAGAAGTATATCAGGCCGAGTGTGTCTCCTTGGGGAGCACCAGTTCTATTTGTAAAGAAGAAAGATGGTACATCCAGGTTGTGTATTGATACACAGCTGAACAAAGTCACTGTGAAGAATAAATACCTGTTTCCTAGGATTGATGACCTCTTTGATCAAATGAGAGGAGCAAAGGTATTTTCCAAGATTGACTTGAGTTCTGGTTACCATCAGGTGAGAATCAAGGATGAAGACATTCATAAGACAGCTAGCAGAACAAGGTATGGACATTATGAGTTTGTAGTGGTACCATTTGGTCTCACAAATGCACCAGCTACATTTATGTGCCTTATGAATAGTGTCTTCAACAGGTATTTGAACAAGTTTTTTCTTGTTTTCCTTGATGACATCCTTATTTATTCTAAGAATGAGGAACAACATGAATAACATCTGAGATTGACATTGCAGTTGCTCAGGGAGCATCTGTTGTATGCAAAGTTGAGCAAGTGTGACTTCTATAGAGATAGAATTCAGTATTTGGGTCACATTATCTTAGATGAGGGTATATCTGCAGACCATGAGAAGATTGAGGCCATTATGAATTGGCCTACTCCAAGAAATGTGACAGATGTAAGATATGTTATGGTTCTTGCAGGATACTATAGGAGATTCATTGAGGGATTCTCCAAGGTTGCACATCCAGTCACTTCTTTGAAAAAGAAGCGAATAAAGTTTTAATGGACACTGAGGTGTGAAGAAATCTTCCAGCAGTTGAAGAATCTTCTCACAAGTGCACCAGTCTTGAAGATTGCAAACCCAGAAAAAATATTTTGTGGTGTCTATCGATGCATGCGGTCAAGGGCTTGGAGGAGTCCTTATGCAAGAAAACCACGTGATATGTTATGAATCAAGAAAGGTGAAGGAACATAGAAAAACTATGCCACTCATGATCTAGAACTTGCAGCCATAGCGCATGCTCTCAATATGTGGAGGCATTACTTGATGTGCAGAAGATTTGAGCTAAGGACATACCATTGTGATCTGAAGTATTTATTTGATCAGCCTACTCTAAATGCTAGGCAAGCTAGATGGCTAGAGTTTTTATGTGAGTTTTATTTTGAAATAAAACACATAAAAGGAAAAGAGAATAAGGTAGTCGATGCACTCAGCAAGAAAGTGCAGGAAATGCATGTGGCATTTATTAGTATTTTCCAATCAGAGTTGAGGCAGCAGATTGTTAATCATGTTGTTGAAGATGAATTGTATGCACAGGTCAAGGACAAGTTGCAGCAGCAAAGCCTTGAAAATAAGTATGAGGGATATAAATTGGAAGAAGATGGACTTCTTACTTATAAGAAAGGAATTTATATTCCAAATGTGGTAGATTTGAGGGGAGTTGTTATGGATGAGATCCATCAAGCTCCATATTCTGGTCACCCAGGATATCAGAAGACAATTGCTACAGCTAGAAAGTAGTACTTTTGGACAGGGATGAAAAAGGCCATGGTTGAAAAAATTTCAAGGTGCATGAAATGTCAGTAGGTGAAGGTTGAGCATTGTTGTAATCTCACATATCACATAAGGTTACCAATAATATAGACTAAAACATACATACATCATAGAGACAAGAGATACGAACAAGTAGATTAAATAACAGATTATATTAACATGAGAGGGTCCATACAATGCCGAGAACTGAATTGAGTTCTCATCTCACTCAACAACCTAATATATATGAATTACAAAATAGTTACAAATAACTACCTATCGGTTCACTCAACCGACACGACCTTAGGTGGCCGACCTAATCTCTAATTAGTCGGTTGTCATTCAAGTCGGCATACCGACTTGCTCCTCCAACATCTCCCCCACGAACAAAATGTTTCTTCATCCTGAAGAAACAGGGAGGTACCAAAATTTCCTTGTTTGTCTAGGTAGTCATTCTTTATGCTTGCTCTTCATGGGCTGTGAAGTCTGATGGCTGGTATTTTCTGTACGCAGACTTCAACAATTGCTTCAATTGTTACTGCCAACTGATGTTGAAAATCCATCCAACTCTGCAAAATTTTCTGTATGTCGATGGTGAGGGTAGTTAGACTTGATAGGATCGACATTTTCTCTGGTATGTGTTAAATTTTCATATGCTTAGCTAAGACATCAGTATATCATTTCATTTTTCATAATAAAAGCATATAAAACAGGATCACTGAAAGAAACAGTATCAC
>LPNX011166304.1:11519-31914 GCA_001517045.1 Pseudotsuga menziesii
ATGATCGATGATCAATGATCATGGTGATGATGATGATGATGATGAAGATGAAGATTATGAAGATGATGATCATGTTGATGATGATGATGATGATGATGATGACGACGATGGTGATGATGATGTTGATGATGTTGATGTTGATGATGGCAATGGTGATGATGATGATGATTATGATGGAAATGGTGATGCTTCGGATTCAACATGCCTATGCCTTGGAGTATGATAAACCATGGCTAATTCAGCATTATATCCAAATTTTCAATATGCTCATGTTTAGCGGTTCGTCTAATTATGCTACACACCTCCATTTTTTATGAGATTTTAGAAACATATATGGTTTTTTTTGCAGATTCTAAATATGTAAATTTTAACAAGAATACATAATTTTTTCTATTTTTTTCTTATTTATCTTCTGTCATCACTCCTCAACTCAAAAAACACACTGCTAGTGTTTCATCCATATCTCTTTCGTTTCTCAACCATTTTAAAAAAAATTGTATGGTGCACTAAAGAACACCAACCTCTACATGCTATAAAAACCCCATTTCCAAATAATTTCATTAAGGCATTCAAACGCTGCACCCACAATTGACATACCGTTTTCGAGGTTTGATCTCTTAGATAATTAAAAAAAAATTAAAAATATTATTTTTATTATTGGAAAAATACTCGTGCACTAGTCCTATATGTTCCCTATATGTATACCAGTTTTCGTAAGTTTATTCCTTCACTTAGACACTCAGACGTTGCACCCAAAAAAACATATACCTTATAATTTGTCCCAAAAATAAAAAGTGCCTGTTAAAAAATATCTAACTTTAGATAGTTAACAACATTTTCAATAGAAAATATATATATATTTGGAAATTTCATTCAATTTCCTACATTTCTTGTTTTTTACTAATCACAAGATTCATTGTGTAAGTGTCTCAAAATATCCATGCAAGTTGATGGATGTCTGTTTTTTCAGTTTTGTATTGCATCTAATGCGCCAAAAGAGACCCTCAACTTCTTGCACACACCCTCTAAACAAATAATTCATAAAATGAGGAATGGTCATATTGATGGGGAAATCAATTGAATTCGTTTGCACAAACAAATCATCAAGATGGGCTCCAACCTTCAGATCTCTTACTACCACATCCTAAGGAAGAACAATAGTCTAGCTGACAAAATGGCCAATAAAGGGGTTAAGAATAAGATAGGTATAGTCTCAATTAGAGACCAAGTATATCAAAAACATGTTCCATAACACTCTAATTCTAAGGGGGGCTCACTATCACCCCCCTTCATCACTCACTCCTTGATCAAGAGCACGTGTCCATTGATGCATCACGACCTGCATAGAAGTACTGCTCGCTCCTGGGGTGCATTAAATATGCATCTCTTCATCCAGCTCATAGATTACCCAAGCCTTCACTTCACATGCATCGCAGATATCCTTATCATGAAAGATATCAAGCTCCCTTGAAATATGGAGAAGCTCCCTCCTTTCATCGTTCTCCCGGAAGAAGATTTTATCTCTCGCTTTGCTTCTTTACTCAGCTCACAAATTGACAGTGAGGCGCATCACCAAACAAGGAAAGAAGAGTCTGCTTCATCATGGATAGCTCAAGATTAGGCCTTTCCTTCAAAGCTACTCGATTCAGGTATATTTTCCTACAGTTACTCTAAACTAACATAGTGGCCTTCGCTGGATATTCAGGAGAAAGATAGCATGGATTCCTCCAAGGATCTCCAAGAAATTAAGTCTGGACTTGCAGACCTTCAAAGCGGAAGGAAATGGGTCCTCTACATGGTGGGAACCAGCATCAACAACACTCGAAATGTTGCTAATGATGCCAAGTACATATCGAATCAATTAGACGGACATGCTTCGAGAATTGAAGACAACACCAGATATTTGCATGAGTTAATGGAAAAAGTAGACTTTGTTAAGGAAGATGTTCAGAAATTAACCAGAATGGGGGAAGGTAGCCATTGTCCAAAAACTCTAGGATTTCAATAGATGGAGGATCCCTCGGTTGGCAAGCCAACCCTCGGCCATGAAGCTCAAAAGTGGCAGGCCTTTCTCTCTCAGCATTGTTTTGCAATTTTGTGTCTTGCTGATATCTATTAAGGTTTATTATGTATTTTTGTTTACTGCTGAAAAAAATTTTTGTTAGAAAATACCACTACAGGGGCAATCTCAATTTCAGGAAAAAATTCAGAATATCTCTCTTTATTGTAGCTTGGTTATTTTCCTTTGTAAACTCTTTTGCAGCAAAGCAATTTTTTGAATTAAGACTGTGTAAGGATGGATGTGCTCATCCTTTTATATATATATAAATATTCTTCAGCTTCTGTTAAAAAAAAGGACACTAAGAATATATCATTTAATTTTTTAATCAAATGTTTTATTCATAGTAGTATAATTCATTTGTATTGATCTTTGGTGTACGGAAATTCTAAACAATTCATAATTCGTCGAATATTTAGTGTAAGTGTAATATGTATACGATTTCATTTTGAAAACCAATTTAAAAAAACTAAATTTTAATATGAATTATGGTTAACATCAAGTCAGACTTGTGGTTAATCATCAAGTCAATGATTCTCATGGGTCATACAGAGAATGGATAGTCAGAGAGGTGGGCCTCCAGTTATAGAGGTTAAGTTCTTTGCATGTTGAAGCACAAAATGTTATGTGATATATTATTAATCATGGTCATTTGAGATGGATAAAATCTATCAAATCTCCTCTACAGACTAATCACCTCTAGAGTGAAGTACTTTAGCATATGAATATATGGTCCGAGAGTAATATAATATGATCATATCATGTGACAATTCTTCTAAGTATAATATGATATGATACATGATTAATGTTAACACATAGACCATGCCATAAAGATAAAGAGATAAGCATTAATGAGATAATGAGATAATGAGAAAAGAGAATTCGAATTGCCCATGCAGAAGACTGGATGAACTACAGTTATAAAGCTTTAGTTAATTAATATGAATGCCTCAATTAGTGCCTCAGTTAAAGCTTATGTTCTTTATTTAATTAAAGAAACTTACTGTGGTCCATGCAAAGTTAATAATAGTAAATATAACACTTGAGATAAAGCATTATGACACTTACATTAGCATGTTAACCAAGTGGTAAAATTTTAGTAAAGATAACGAGTTCACTTCGATGATAGTTAACTATCAGTTAATGACCAAGATTGAAGTTATGGCGCATATACCTTGCATGGAGAAGAATCCAACTAACCAACTTGGCACTAGTGAAGGAAATATGTTGTATTATGTAGTAGGAAGCATATTCTATCACACACATACATTATTCTTTTCATGACATGAGTTTTGACTTTTTATTAAAGTGTGGAGCACTTGGAATGTTCAGTACAGTTGATATTGGTGATTATTATTCTCTATTGCTCTGTGTTCTCCCTTATCGAGAAATCCGTTGTATTGTAAAAGCCATTCTTTGCAATCTATCTATTATAGCCTGAAGAATTGTTGGGTTTTTTTATCCTCTATATTTTTTGAGAATTTTCCCTATGGTACATCTTTTGTTGGGGATGAATAATTTGTGTGATTGAATTTTATCTTGATTCTAGTGTTCAGTATATCATTGATCAAAATTTTGAAGTTCATATATCTTCATATTTGCTCAAACATCAACATGGTATGAGAGCTCAGGGTGTGAAGGAGTTGAGTTTGTGCAAACGACTAGAAGCTTACATATATCATGAGGGTTGATCAAAGTATTGAAGCCATGGCATCGATATCTGTACAATTGGAAGACCGTCTTGAGGGAATTTCCAACTTCATCACATGGAAGGTGAGCATATTGAACATTCTTGAAGAGAATGATTTGGATACCTACGTATCCATTGTCGTAGAGGAGCCTACCACTAATGCAGGGTGCATCAAATTCAATAAGAACCAATCAAATTCCAAGTGAATCATCTATGATTTAGCTAAGGACAATCTCATGTCCGTGATCATTCCGCTGAAGAACACTAAAGAGTATTTTGATGCACACACAAATCTATATGAGAACAAGGCCATTAGTGAAAAGAGGTCTTTTAAGAATAGTCTCAAAAACAGAAACATGGAGAAGGACGAGACAATAAAATCATTCTTCACTAAGATATCACATGTATGAGATCATCTTGTTAGAATTGGTGTAGTAACAGATGAAGATGATCTTCTCCAAACTTCCATTGATGCTCTCCCATCCTCATGGGATGCATTCTTGGCTACAGTAAATGACCAAGAAGATCAACCTAACTTTGAGAGGTTGTGGCATGACTACCTCCAAGAGGATAGGTGAATCTAGAGTAAGTCAAAATGCACCAAGGAAGAAAATATTTCCCTCGCAGAAAGAACTTAGAAAGGGAGGAAACCCTTCACTCCAAATAATTTCTTCATTCGAATAAGAAGGAATTCAATAAATATTTTGAGAATACAAAGGCTCGGTGCTACCATTTTCAAAAGAAGGTCCATCATGCAAGAGATTAGCAAGGAAAGAGACTAGTCAAAAACTAATATCAGCAAGGAAAGAGAAGGATAATGAATTTTTAGTTTCCTAATAAAATGGTGTTGGTACTTTTTAGGTTTCTAACATCATCCCAAATGAAGTCCAAGTTTCTGGGAGTCCCAACTTATGCCAACTAAAACCTTTACAAACTCCAAGAAACCAGTGGCTATGAGAGGGATTAAGGAGAATTATGGAACAATGTTAGGAATGTATATTTATTTATCATTTTATATATATTATAAACAACTTAAAATGATTCTTAATGTCGCATTAGTAAAACTAGTCTCTAGGACATCACAAGGGGTTTGTCTTTTGGGCTTCCCAAACAGGTGAAGGGGAATACATATTCTCTATTTCAGACATTGGGTACTTATATAGGAATGTTAAGGATGCATCAGAATATAAAATACATTAATTCATTATTGTGATGATGACTTATGCATTAAACAGTGAGACTAGGAAAAACTAGCTGCAAATCTAGACAAGGTTGAGTAAAACCATGTAAAAACCATTCAGAATAATTTATATTGCTATGAAAATTACAGATAATATTTTTAACATCAAATACCATCCATGTATGTTGAAATAACTCCCATAAATATTTTATATAGAATTCTTTAACCATGTGCATTAATACAAGACATTTAGAAGCTACAATCAATGAGAGACTTGGAGAATCGAACCCTAATATGTCTTCAAGAGATGGAAACTTTAGGATATGATAGCTACACCTGAAATAATATCATTAATGGCTGAAAGCCACTAATTTCCACTCATATCTCCAACTCCATTGCTCATACAAGAAAAGAAGCTCAGTTAGTCTTCAAGATTTGGATGGGAGACTCTGCAAATCTACAAGGGAATTTGAATAGACTTGAGGATGAATTCAGGACTTGAAAATAAACACCATTAATGGATTCACTAGATTCATGAACAAATATAGAACAATAATTCTAAGGGGCACATCACTCAACCATTGAGTAGGAGAGCTCTCAATACAAAATTTAAATGAACAAAACTTCATACAGTGATTTGCTATCATTTTTTATAGCATAATTAGGCTTCAAGGTCTAATTGGATCAATAGGTGGCCCACTTCCATTTCCCAATTCACCCTCATGAAGGAATTAGGAACTTTCTTGCTTTATCTTCCTAGATTTCCTAACTTGCCAATTGTCCTACTTTTCCTCCATTTGAAACTGCACCCTCTTGCTCCTGCTTTTCTGACTGACATGATTTATCCTTTTTAGAAACTTCACTCTCTAATACTTTTTTATTTTCTAACTGACATGTTTTTCTGCTTTTTCCAATTTCCTTATTTTTGTTGCCACCTTGCTTTATGTTGTTTTCTTCCATTTTCATCTTTTGAGTGACAAATAATAAGGCTAGCCTTCTTTCCTTATTCCCCATCATGGCCTATTTTAGCATGTCCAACTCATATTTAATTTAATACAACTTAAATATTACAAAATATTAATTAGCCTCTTTAATTTAATTTAACTAAAAACAACTATAGCCCACATTTATTCCTAGTTACTTAATTTAATTCCCTAGAGTACTTGGCCAATGTTATCCCCCTTATTAATTAATTAACTTATTTCCACTAGTAACCATGGGTTTTTATGGTTCATTGGTTTCTCCATGGTTCTGACAAAATGGGGACATTAGAATCCTCCCCACCCAAAATTGCTTGTCCTCAAGCAATTAAAAATCGCAGATGAGAACTCCTTTGTACATTTTTTCCCACAAACATTTGAAAGTTGTCGCACACACCATTAGGACTATTACCTACTTCTTTTATGACCTCCTTAATAGGATTGCACCAGACATCATTCACCATCAACTCATGAATGATCATGATCAAGAGACAATTTGTGCAAGTTGAGTTTCCCAAAACATGAATTATATTTGACCCATGCTCGAGAAATGACCAAACCTTCTTAATGCAATTTGAAATAGGAATGATTATGCATGTGTAAACTTGTATTCCTATGAGTAATATGATTTTGGGATTTCCATAAGGTTTTCTTTAACATTCTGTCTTGACCACAATTTTCATGCACCCAGAGATTGGAGAGAAACATTGAACAGAATATTACATACTCATTCCTTACCCAATAATGCTCCTTATACCATTGACAGGTGATGTACCACTTTTCGTACTTCAAGGAATCCAATGATTTACATGAAATCCACTTGTGTTTCCATGCCATGAGCCCTTTATGTGTCAAGATTGACCTTGAACCAATATAGTCAATTCCAATTTCAAACTTGCTCTTTCTTAAGCAATGTTGGCTCTCGGTAAAAACTTGTTCCTTCTTCACCTTAATGGATTTGATTGATAAATTTATTTGGCATGGCTTCAAATTATTGGCATATCTTCTAACCACTATCAAAATTTCTATTCCTTCCTTGGGAACATCCTCTTCAAGCATGCATAGGGAAGTGAACCCTTGTGGGATACTTTTGGAGTTTCCTTTCTCTACTTGGGCAGACATGTGTTATGAAATAAAAGGACTGTCTACATGGTACATCTATATTACCATGTTCAATAATAAATAAAAATGCAAAATATTTATCCTTTTAATTTCATACTAAAACAAATTTATATGCAATGATTTCTCTACCCAAGTGCATGACATAGCTTCCAACCCAAGAGATTGATTCTACATCATCCTACTATGAACCTGATTGTAAATAAAGGGAACCAACACAATATTACCCAAGAACTTGATCTATTCTCTACTTATGTAATAAGGTGAAGTCATAGGTGCATCAATTAATTCAATGCTCTGGTATAAAATTCTCAATAAGGCACTTCGAACACCGGAAAATGCTTCTTGCAGAACTTGTTCTTCCAAATGAACTTGTTGATGATGATGAGGGTAGAAATGAATTTTGGGGAGGTACTCAACCTTATGCATCTCATTATTTTTGAGAGGTGTCTATGTTATTCATAGTTCCATGTACCCTTCCTAGCTATATTAGTTGAAACCAAGAATGATTCTTGGGTCCCAAGTGAAACTAAAAGTGGGGAAGTGTCTCCTACACCACTCTCTACAATTCTTGATGTCAAAGGAAAGAGTCTTGGGAAGACACTTAATCCTCTAGAAAATAAAAATAGTGAGTCCATCCATTAATTATTTTTCCCACATGAGAAACTGAGCCATTGTTCCACATCAACAGACTCCTGCAAGTGAAGGGTGGTTTTCCCACTGATCATGTTGCATACTCTCACACTTTAATGCCATCAATAACAAATTGTCATTCAATAGAATTCATGGATCCCATTTCTTTTTCACCTCTCCATCCAACCTTCTTATCATTGGATCTGAAAGTGCTTGGATCTCACCTTATTCCAGTTTTCTTCTTGAATGCACGAATGCCTTTAACCTGCCATGAATGCAAGTTGGGATTTTCTTACTGGGTGATTCAAAATATTTCATGTAGTGGTGCATCCAATACAAATAGGAAAGAGGATAGGATATATATTATGGCTTCATAATATTTCTTTTTTGTTGCTCACATGTCAAGGAAATGTCAGGTAGAATAAAAATTTCATTTCATAAACAAAGAAATTTTTTACCTCCCGAAGTATTCCTTTCAATGATGCCTATATTCACCCATTCAATGGATGAATAAGCACTTTTTGTTCCTGATCCACAAGGGATATGATCAGCCTCATCCTCCAAAGTGAAACCTTCCTTCCACATAGGAAACTCATGGGGTCCTTCTTCCAAATCATGGCTTAAGAAAAAATATTTACAGTTGCAAACAACAGTACTTGTGCATCCTTGGGTCTCAATCTCCACTATGTAATTACCTATCCGATCCATGGAAAAATAAGTGTAATTTTTGACAAATATGAATGATATGTTCTCTTGAATTTCCTTCTGCAATGAGCCAAGTGTTTAGTCAATATGTTCAATGGAATCTTCTTTCACCACACTTGTAATTATGAACTTTTCTCATGTTTATCCTCCACATGAGATTCCTCCACCATACCCAAAACATTTCCTTCCATGCAAGATGAAAGGCGTGGTACATAGAACTCCTTATAAAGTTGATAGGTCTAAAATTTTGACTCCTAAAAATCTCTTTGAGTTCTTTCCAAAGAACCATATCTAGCCTCCAATTCTCTACCAAGCCTTTCTGCTTCATCTTCCTCCTTTATGAGTGCATGATGGTAAATATTAGTCATTTCAAGAAGATGATTTATATCTAATAGAAAGTTCATGTAGCTTTCCTTCATCTTATTTATTTATTCATTAAGAGTTTCCAAATCCCCCAAGAAAGATTATCCTTCCAACTCTCCTCCTAAATATCTCCACAAACATCTCGATACCAAAGCATTGGCATCAATAAAAAATATCATTGGATGCTATGATATTTTATTCACTCTCCTTTAGTGATCCACCCAAATGGTGTGGCTCACAAAGAGGATCCTTCATAAGATGGTCTTCTTCCAAGAGCTAAAACCTTTGGATCTTCTCTTCATCCTTCCCATCCAGATGGTTTGGACAAGCAGGCCCTTCTTCTTATTCCTTGTGGATGCTTTCATTAGATGCACTACCTGGTTCTTTATTTGGAATATTTATGCTATTCTCCTTTGGAGGTTTGTTTTCCATTGACTCCTACAAGTGAAGGGAGGTTTTCCCACTAATCATGTTGCATACTCTCATACTTTAATTCCATCAATAACAAATTGTCATTGGTTGGAATTCATGTTTCCCATTTCTTTTGCAGCTCTCTATCCAACCTTCTTATCATTGGATCTGAAAGTGCTTGGATCTCACCTTGTGCTAGTTTTCTTCTTGCATGCACGAATGCCTTCAACCTGCCATGAATGCAAGTTGGAATTTTCTTACTGGGTGATTCAAAATCTTCCATGTAGTGGTACAACCAATCCATGGAGGCATGAGGATAGGAGATATATGATGGCTTCATAATATTTATTTTATGTTGCTCACATGTCAAGGAAATGTCAGGTAGAATAAAAATTTCATTGCATAAACAAAGAAATTTTTTACCTCCCAAAGTATTCTTTCAATGATGCCTCTATCCACCCATTCAATGGATGAATAAGAAAATTTTTTCCTGATCCACAAGAGATATTATCAGCCACATCCTCCAAAGTGAAAACTCCCTTCCACATAAGAAGCTCATGGGATCCTTCTTCCAAATCATGGCTTCATAAAAATTCTTTACAGTTACAAGCAACAGTAGTTGTGCATCCTTGGGTCTCAATCTACACTATTTAATTACCTATTCGATCCATGGACAAATAAGTGTATTTTCTTGCAAATATTAATGATGTGTTCTCTTGAATGTCCTTTTTCAATGAGCCAATTGTTTAGTCAATATTTTCTATGGAATATTCTTTCACCAACACTTGTAATTATGAAAGTTTATCATGTTCATCCTCCACATGAGATTCCTCCATCATACCCAAAACATGTCCTTCCATGCAAGATGAAAGGTGTGGTACATACAAATCCTTATAAATTTCATAGGTCTGAAATTTTGAATCCTGGAGAGCTCTTTGAGTGCTTTCCAAAGAACCATATGTAGCCTCCAATTTGCTACCAAGCCTTTTTGCTTCATATTCCTCCTTTCTGAATCCATGCTGGTAAATATTAGTCATTTCAAGAAGATGATTTCTATATTATAGAAATTTCATGTAGATTTTCTTCTTCTTGTCTATTGCTTCCTTGAGAGTTTCCATATCCACCAAGAAATATTCTCCTTCCAACTCTCCTCCTAAATCTCTCCACAAACATCTCGATACCAAAGCATTGGAATCAACAAAAATATCCTTGGATGCTATGATATTTTCTTCACTCTCCATTAGTGATCCACCAAAATAGTATGGCTCACAAAGAGGATCCTTCATAATAAGGTCTTATTCCAAGAGATGAAACCTTTGGATATCCTCTTCATCCATCCCATCCAGATGGTTTGGACAAGCACACCCTTCTTCTTCTTCCTCATCAATTCTTTCATTAGAGGCACTACCTGGTTCTTCCTCTGGAATATTTATGCGTTTCTCCTTTGGAGGTTTGTTTGTAATTGACTCTTTCTTCTCCGAGAAACCTGATGAAACTTCTCTCTCTTGAATGTTTCTCATATTGAAACTTTTGGAATCTCTATTTGAAGAAAAAAAAAACAATCTCATAATGCTTGAAGATGTAGATGGATTTGATTAATCTTCACCTTGGGTTCCTTCTTCTTCTTCTTTACTCATAGAGATGGAACAACTTAGTTCCTTTATGGATGGTTTTCTGCTATTAAAAGAATGCTCATCAACATTCTTGGGTAAAAATACATGCTTTCAATAAATATATTCTTTGAAATAAAGGTTTGCACAAATATCTTTACCCAAAGCTAGATACTCCTAGTAGCAGTGAGGCATGTTTTCACATGCTTTTATCACCTTTGTCAAGTCTTTATTACCATTGAAGTTTCAACCTTGATTTCCTCTATATATGTTGGTCTATAGAATTAATCATCCTCATCCCTTGGTAGAAATCCATCAACATAGAGGATTTATTGTTCTTCATACTATCTGCAATACTCTTCATACCACTTATCATAGTCATCATCATACTGCTGATAGGAATCATCATCAAAGTAGGACATGGATACAATTTTCTTCAAATTGGGAGAGTAATTTCCACAGGAGTGGAGGAAATTTATCTGATACCATTGTAATGAACCTAAATCATAGTTAAGACTCATTAACTCTCTTACACAATTTTTCAAACAACTAGCTGACAACCAGGGTAATTTGCAAGCTGAAATGAGTGGATAGGATAGTATTTAGGTAAGATAAACAAGGAAAGAGAGGGATTCTGAATATTTAGGTTCCTAAGCACATGGTTTTGGGATATTTTAGGTTTTGAACATCATACTAACTTAATTCTACTACCAGGATTCTAGGAGTCCCAACTCGCGCCAACTAAAACCTTTACAAACAGTCTCCAAGAAACCAGTGTCTATGAGAGGGCTCAAGGATACTTATGGAACTATGTTATTAATGTATATATCATTATTTTCATTTTTATACATATCGAAAATAACTTAAAAGGATTATGAAGGTCACATTAGTAAAAGTAGTTTCTAGGACAACTCAAGGGGTCTGTCTTCTAGCCTTCCAAAGCAGGTGAAGGGGGGTAGGAATTCTCTGTTTTGGAGATTGGGTCTTTATATAGGTGTGTTAAGAATGAATAAAAATATAAATTACATTAATTCGTTACTGTGAGGCTAACTTATGCATTAAACTATGAGACTAGACAAAACTAGGTTCAAATCTAGAGAAGGTTGAGTAAAACCATATAAAAATCATTCAAAATAATACAGGTTGCTATGAAAATTACATATATATATATAATCAAATAACATCCATGGATGTCTAAATTTATCTCTGAAATATTTTATATAGCATTATTTAACTATATGCATTAATACAAGACAATTAGAAGCTACGATCAATGAGAGACTTAAAGAATCCAACCCTCATATGTCTTAGAGGATTGGAAACTTCGGGATATAATAAAAACACTTGCAATAGTATAATTAATGGCTTAAATACACTAATTCCCACTCATAACTCCAACTCCATTGCTCATACAAGAAAAGAAGCTCGGCTAGTTTTCAAGATTCAAATGGGAGACTCTCTAGATATGTAAGGGAATTCGAATATACTTGAGGATGACTTCAGGACCTACAAAGAAACTCCATTAATTGCTTAAACAGCTTCATGAACATAGATAGAACAAGAATTCTAAGAAGCACATCACCCAAATCTCCGTTGAGGCACATCACTCAACCATTGAGTAGCAGAGCTCTCAAGAAAAAATTCAAATGACCAAAACTTTCGATAGTGATGTGATATCATTGTTTTAAATAATAATTAGGATTCAAGGTCAAATTTTCTCAATAGTTGGCCCACTTCCCTTTCCCAATGCGTCCTCATGAAGGAATTAGGAAATTTCTTACTTTGTCTTCCTAGTTTTCCTGACTTGCCAATTGTCCTGCTTTTCCTCCATTGGAAATTGTGCCCTCTTGCTCCTACTTTTATGACTTACATGATTTATAATTTTTATAAATTGCACTCTCTAAACTCTCCTTCTTTTTTAACATACATGTTTTTCCTGCTTTTTCCAGTTTCCTTATTTTTGTCACCACCTTACTTTATATTGTTTTCTTCCAATTTCCTATTTTGAGTGACAACTCACTGGGCTAGCCTTGTTTTCTGATGTGACCTCATGTCCTATTTTAAAATGTCCAACTCATATTTAATTTAATAAAAAAATTGAATATTACAAAATATTAATTAGCGTCTTTAATTTAATTTAACTACAAACAACTATAGCCCACATTTATTCCTAGTTACTTAATTTAATTGCCTAGAGTACTTGGCCAATGCTATACCCGTTATTAATTAATTAACCTATTTCCACTAGGATCCATGTGGTTTGATTGGTCATTGGTTTCTCCATGGCGCTGACAAAATGGGGAAATTACAAAGAGCATTTCCTCTAGTTTGCGTGGGATCATGTTTCCCCATGCAGAGATTCGCTACATGTTTGCATGAGGATAAATTTGCAGAGTTCAAAGTTGCAGTGAATAAGAAGGACTCCAGTAATCTCCATAAGAATGAAGAGATCAAGAGGGAGCACACACTAAACAATACAAGGTAAGTTTTTGTTTTTTGATTGTTACATGTTTTTATAAATCAAATCTAAAGAGTTTTGAATGTGTTTCATTGTAGTTATTTAGAGATATGTATTCCTAGGATTAGGAATGATGTTATGGGATAACTTGATTAAAGCATACAATCTATATTTTATTGAAACTCATGAAATATATGATATTCATAAATATTATGAATAGGGATGCATAAATTTTCATGAGGTATGAATATGGGGCTACATAAAAATTCATGAGACATGAATGAGGTTATGATAAAACATTGGTCAATAAATGTGCATTACCGTGAAAACCATTGCAAATACATTAAATTATTCACTGTTAAATTTCATGAGATGTGGTTAAAATATTTGCATGTTTATATAATCTATTTGTCATTATTGGTTTATGCAAGGGTTGCTAATACCTTAACTACAATTGGCTTGTAGGGAATGACCATATGTTATGGTCTATAAGTGGAGTATGACAAATATTGAAAATCTAGTGATTCCAATGGTTGATCCTGAAAGAGAGTGGGATGTTCTGAAGTGGGAAGATTTTGGGAGCATATCGGTAGGTTCCAATGTTTCCATGAGAAGTATCCATTATAGAAGCCTTAATACTATTCTGGAAGATGGTGAAGACTAATGAATATAGTTAAATTTTATTATTAACATTCATGTGTCAAGATAACTTCATATAGACTGTTAAATTTGTGAACCATTGATCTATAGGAAAATATGAAAGATGGAAGAAGGGAATTATGCAGTGGAATAATCAAACAGAATGTACACTGAACAAGAAATTCATGCCACAAATTTCAGATAAATCGAACAAGAATATCTCAGATAATCACAACGTTAATATTCATTCATTAACCAATAATATAATGATTATACAATAAATAAAATTTGAATGATAAATATAGGATTCAAATCTATTAGTTCTAATCGACTGATTAGGTAACTCAGTGTGTCTAAATCACTACTGGAGCTCACTAGTCTAACTCTAGATGTCACATACCCCAAATTACAAAAACATTTTATGTTTAAGGAGACATTATATTTTATTTTATTTTTATTGTAAAGTTTGTGATTATTGACCAAGTGGGGTCAAGGATGATTGTAATTAATTATGTTGAATATTTTATTAGTTAATAAAATAAAAAAAGAGGCAAACAAATTAAGGAGGCTGTTAAATGAGTGTCTACTAGCCACTAGGTGGAATAGGCTGGGGTGAGAGCAAATTGACACATGGCAGCATCCTCAACCACTTCTAGCAGTTGCAGGAGGTAACTTCCCTATTTTTTTGGTCATGTTCCCCAAGAAAGTGGAAAAAGAGAAGGTGGCTCATTAAGTGAAAAACTGACCAAAATACATAGGCATGCTTATAAACTACCCATCGAATTCAGTAAAGGTTGTTCAATCTTTACTTGTAAAATTTTGGAAGTGAAATTTGTGCACAAAATATTCGATGGAGGAGAAAGGAAAAAGTGTTTGAGTGTAAAAGTTGTTTTACAGAACTAGTGCAGCTGAATTGCTGACTTCTCTACTACAGAAAAATAGAAGTATTACTGTTGAATACTTCTGTGGAGATTGCAAGGGTTTTATGCCCCATCCTTTCACCCAAGTGGACCAATGGATAGGATCGGGGGTCCTAAGACTAGCATCTAAGCTACCTTCAGGAATTGGTTGGGTGGAATAGGATCCTTAAGCTATTGTCTCTTCTAGGAGTTCTCGGGTCCTAAAATGTTATTTTATTTAATCTTATGCACATATAAGTACTGGAATGAATGCAGTTAAGATAGATTTACTGTTATGAATAAGTTTGTTTCTGCAATTTAGACAGTGTAAGCCAGATTTATTTCAAGAAGTTACTGGTTAAAGTTATTGAATAAATGTTCTAGAGTTAGATTTAATTTATTAATGAATGAATTACCTTCCTGTATTTTTCCACTCACCTTATGGCGAAGTACTCTAGTACAATAGGTGTTTTAGAAGAATGAGTATATCAAGTTAAGATCTGTTTGAAATCTGTTCATTTATCTTTTACTATTAGTTTATTTTATGAATAATAGTAAAACAAAATCCCTTAATCCTAGAAGTCCTTTTTCATTTCCATATATTTATAAATGTTTCTTTTTACTTTATAGAATTTGTAAATTAAATTTTACAACACAGTTTTGTATTTTTATCTAAAATAACATATCTTTAACTTCCTTCTCTAGGATTCAATTATGAATATATCTATATTTATAAACTGCTATAAAACAATAAAGAGAGTTACTAGTAATAAATTATAATTGTTACAAACAATACATTGTAATTACGATAATAAAACAAATACTACTATCAAACTATTAAGTTAAATTACTTAGTAACGAATCCCAGTAATATTTAATAATATTAAGCTAAAACAGTAAAATATTAAGAAAACAGTGTTTTAAAACATAATTACTTTTATTGTCAAAAACCTAATCTGATGGCGTAAACCCTCATCCCAGAACTCTTTTCAAAGATAAGAATTCTTCTTTTAACCAAATCACTTAAAAACAAAATAATAAATTAGATTAAAAAGAAACTTTTTATTTTTTTTAGGGTAAAGAAAACTACTCCAATCGTTTGTCATTTAGTCTAGTTCCTGTCGTATTTACAACAAACTAGATTTGAATATAATTAAAAACATAGTTAAAAGAGATAAACAGTTTTTATTAAAACTCTAATTAATCTTTGCAAACAGATATACAATCTATTTAGTAATAAAATATTTACTAATTAAAATTTATATGTAAAACAAAACTCAAAGCTTCCCTTTTAACAGAGTTTCATTTGTAAAGATCTTTTTTCAAACAATGTCCTTGTTTTTACAAAAACAAAAAGAAAACCCTTAAATACATTATCGCTATTCCAGACTTAAAGCCGTAAAACTCATAACTAAAAAAAAAAAACCAGATTTAAAGCCGTAAAACTCATAACTAAAAAATAAATAAACAGAGCCATTTTTCTTTTCTGCTAAACAAGTACAGGCCCGAAGTTTTTCAATCTCAAACTTAAAGTTTTAAAACTCTACGATTTTTTAAAACCCTTTTGTATGCTTTAAAAATCCTATTATAATAGTACTAAGCCTTACAGCCTTATAAAATAACAAAGCAACCAAAGAACGATCACGGCTATGAAATATCTCCATCCACACAATGATACTTCTCACACAACGTTGCCAACTAAACCATACATATCGTGTTGAAGGGAACCTCAGGGTGTATAACCAAGGCTTACTCGGTTCAACGCTTGTCGCATATAACAGCTCAAAACCCTGTAGCGTTCCAAGTAAAATGTTCCCACCTGTAGCTGTGTTTCAGCGAGACTTCACCTACAGCCATTTTATAATGAACAGTAACATTTCATTATTAATATGCTAGTTTACCTTATAGATTTTCGTTGTAAAATTTTGGATTACCAAGGAAAGAAAGAGAAGTCTTACCTTAAAACTTATGAGCACACCATCTTGGTTATGTTCTAGAAAATCCCTCTCAGACAATGCTTAGATTTTTCAGAGGAAACCATGATTCAAACAATGTAAACAAAATGACCCTTAGCTCTCAAACTATGGAGAGAAATTAGAGAATAGAACCTGCAAACGCCAAGACAGAGGCCACGATGGAAATGGACACACAGTTTCAAACTGTGGAACACCTCTTTCAAACTGAAACATGAGTGTTGCTATGGAGGTCGAGAAGGACGAGAGCCTGTCGGTTCAACCCTCCTCTCTACCGTCAAACAACGAAAGAATAGTGTTTTGAAGCAAGTTTTTAGGTTAAAGATTTATTTTTATACGCTTAGGGTTTACACTTTAAACCTCCCTTCATGAGCTCATAACACATGGAATCCACCACTTAAGAAATTATTTTGAATTTCGACATAGTCTGAATGGTGTATCTTAACCCTACAGAATAAACTTTTTTTAATTCAATTTCTTAGTTTAAAATCGAGTTTATTGTCATGTAATAATTCCATATAATATTTAGATGTATACTATTAGTTTATATACATGATGATTATTTTAGTGCATCCATCGTTAGGTTAATATAAATACTTGGGACTTATATATATATAAGGGTTGATCTTATATGTTTGATTTTATTTTAAATTTATTCATGTATTTACATAAAATCTATGCAGTATGTTATAATGCTAAGCCTAGACTAAGTTGGTTTAGAAATAACTATCAAATGGCTGCTAAAGCAAGACAAAATTTGATCTTAGGATGTACAGAAACATAGCAAGCATTTTATTCATAGACATAAAGTTTATGGAAAGGAAATAAGTTTCAGTACCTCTAGTAACCCAAGAGCTTATAAGTTTTACGCTCAACACACTTTTAACTTATCATAAAAATTAAATGAGTTCTCTAGAAAGTTCTCTACTGTCGATATAAGTAATATTGATTCTGAACTGGAAGTAAAGATCTTACCTAAAAAAAGAACATCATTTCACTGCATCAACTTCAATAAGCTCAGTAAGCCTCGGACATAACCAAAATCCCCTTCAGTAAATAAGAAAACAACGTTTAGAACCTTTCACTCATTTAAAAAGTAAACAGTTGATCTCAACACTTTACTTCTCTAGCTCTTTAACTTTATAGACTGACCTCTCAATACTTTTCTTTTGGATGTCATTAGTAATGAATTTGTTATATATTAGTAAATGATTCTTGTAGTATCTAGTTTCAAATATTCTAGAATGTTAACTGTTCGCGGTTAAATCAACCTTTTTAGGCGATGTTTTAAACATTAATTGTCGCAAGGAAAAATTTTAAATTTTTATGAAATTTTGGAGTATTACATACGACATTAGAGCACACGTTCAGACACTAGGCCTGAAGTGGCTCAACTCACGAAAACAAACAGTAAATAGAATTCATGCGTACTGATTTATTATTTTTAAAATGTGTTGTATACAAAATTTTTCTGAACTAGAATTGCAGGAATGGAAGGACCTTAAGAGTATGTAGATGAAGGGTCCCCATTAAATGAACAAAGTAATTCTAGAAAAGAAACTGTTAAGGAATAAATAACTAATAATTCTTTGGAAATGCTACAAATCATTAAGGAATTAAAAACTGAAATGGAAATGGTTAAAAAAGAGAATAAAAGAATTCTAAGAGCTCAAGAGGAGCTGGACCAAATACTATTGGAAAATTTTCAGAATGAAGGGAAGGATAAACATATAGAATATGATAACACGTCCTACCAACATAAAAGTAAAAATTCCAAACACTCTAAAATTGAAAGTAGTTCATCCTTTGAAATTTATGGTGATTCACACAGGAAGAATCACCAGTATCCTAGTAATAGCAGTGAGGATAATTATCATTCTAGACAAAGGAAATATAAGCCCTATGAGGAGATTTATAGATAATTTAAGAAGATGAAGCCACCAAATTTCAATGGCGAAACAAAGAAAGGAGAGGAAGCTGAAGCGTGGCTGTCCGGAATGAAAAAATATTTTCATATTTATAATTACTCCAATCAGTTAAAACCTAGGATGGCCATATATAACTTAATTGGAAAAGTAGATATCTAGTGGCAAGACAAAAAACGAGTAAAATGCATAAAGGAAAGGCATATAAACTAGAGTTCCTTTAAAAAATACTTTAAAAATAAGTTTCTATCGGAGCAGTATTATGAAGAGCGAGCTAAAGAGTTCTATGATCTGAAGTTGGGAACTATGAATGTGAAGGAGTTAAATAGTAAATTTGTAAGTTTACTACGTTACGTGCCTTACATTGTTGATGAGAAACCCAAGGTGCATCGGTTTCTGAGTTGTTTACATTTTCACATTAAAAACAGAATTGAATACGATAACCCTAAAACCCTTGAAGAAGCTATGCAAAAAGAAAATCTCTGCTATGAGCAGAACCGAAAAACAGAAAGCATGCCAAACTAGAAGGCCAAGAGGTCTAATAATTTTGAACATAAAAAGCAGGGTTTCACACCTAATCAAAATTGTAGGAATAATAATGCACGTAATGTTCCTAATAAAATTTTTCAAGGGAATAAAAACAACTCTCAACAAAACCCTAATGGCCCTAGAAATAAAGAATTTGCGAATAATCACAATAATTACGTTAAAAGTAATGAACGTAAAGAACCAATAAAATGTTGGGAATGCCAGGGACCTCACTATGCATCAGTTTGTCCAAACAAAAAGAAGATTGTCAACAACATTCATACAGTGCAGAAAGAAATGATGGTTGGTGACTTAGCAAGAGGGATTCCCAGGATCAATGTGGCACTGGAAAACAGGCAAGGTGATTATCAATCTTCCATGGTGGAAGTAGAAGGTATGCTAAACCAAAAACCCATTTCTATCTTAATTGACCCAGGGGCTAGCCTAAGTTATGTTCTCCCAGTTTAGTAGAGAAATGTAATTTACCAGTAGAGAAATTTGCAAAGTCATGGTTATTTTAATTAGCTACAGGAGCAAAAAGGAAAGTAACTAATTTCGTGAAAATTTGTGCCTTGTTTATGAATCAGTTTAAAACTTCTGTAAAGCTAAATGTACTTTCGTTGGGCTCTTATGATGTATCAATTGGAATGGACTGGTTAGAGCAGCATAGATTAGTGTTGAACTATTTTGATAAAACTCTTACCTGTGTAAATAATGAAGGAGAAACAATAACTGCAACAGGAATTCCTAGGAAAACAACAATCAGACAGATTTCCACCTTGCAACTAAAGAGGGTTGTTCGAAAAGGATGTAAAGCTTTTGCTGTAATCGTAACTAACGAATAACATATTAATAACGAAGATAAACTAAGATTAGAGGATATCCCAATCCTGAGGGGGTACTCAGATGTGTTTCCAGAGGAAATCCCAAGATTGCCTCTGAAAAGGGAACACGGGGACTTCACTTAGTGAACCTCTTACATAGCACGTGCGATCGTGGGATATTAAAGAATACCCTTAATTTCAAGAGATATTGACCCAAACTCTTTTTGTTGAAACACCCTCCCAATACTTAAAACCTACTCCCCACCCCTTTTTATACCTCAATCCTTATAAACCACCCTTCCCACCCCCACCTTAAACCCCTCATCCCCCCAATACCTACAATATATTGGTTCGATTTTTGATAATTTTAAAACCCACAATATGAACTAACGTGATAGG
>LPNX011166304.1:52663-62785 GCA_001517045.1 Pseudotsuga menziesii
TTGATTATTCTGCTGGTAGAGCAGAAGGAACCATGACTGGAGTCCTTAGTGCAGCAAATGAGAAGGCTGTCGAGTTATTTATTGATGAAAGGTGTGTTTCCTTGTTAATATATTTTGCGAGTCTTATACTGGGATTAGAAAGTATGCATGCTGACCATAAAACCAACTCTTTTGAAAAGTTCATATGCAAGGATTTTTATTTTGTTAATCTGTATAGTTTCCCTGGAAAATGATCCATGTTTCAACTTTCAATATACTTAGTACACCAGCCTATCTTTCCAACCAACCATCATTAATTGATTCCAAATGGTAATCCATCATTCCTGTTGATTTAGTAGTCAATTTTCTATTACATGGAAGATAGGCATGGAAAGTTGCAAATTTATGTGTAACAAGTTGATAACATACTTTCTACATGTAAATGGACATTGAAATGAAGTTACAAAAGAGGTGAGCTAATGTTGCCTTTTGTCTAAAATTTGTGTTTGTTTCTTTTTGCAGAATTTCCTATCTGGATATTTTCAAGATTGTTGAAATGACATGTGAAAAACACAAAAATGAGCTACTGCACCAACCATCATTGGAAGAGATAATACACTATGACCAATGGGCTAGAAATTCCGCTGCTTCCTTGGAAAAATCCAGCTTGGAGCCTGTCACAGTCTGAGGAATTAGCACACCAAAGCTTTCATGTTTGGATTATAAATAATTTTGCAATGAAAGATATTTCTTCCCTTGAAGGGATGTCTATATGATGTAATTTATTGGCTTTCAGCCATACCGAATTTGTAAGAGTACTTCTGACTATTTGTAAAAAGACAAAAGACCAAAATAGGTAACTAGAGGCTTTTTGCCAAGGTTGCATACTTTTCATATATGCTGGTCTTGCATGAGCACAAACTTCTCAAATTAGTCCATATGAAAATAGTCACAGTAAAGGCAATCCTGGCTTTAATCATACACTATAGAATGTTGAAGATATTTATAGAAATTTTGTTAAGAGGGATTTTGAATTAGGTACTCTGCTAGAGATGGCTATAATAAACTAAAATTCCATGTATCACCTTTGCTAAACTATGATTTAATTTTGGAACCTATGCCCATCATCAGATAATTCATGTCACAGGATCTGCTCCAGTTGCTCAGCTGATAATTCGAGTCATTGGATCTGGTTGGGTTGCATGTAGATTATAAATTTGTGGAAGGATGCACATAGTCAGTCAGCTTGAGGAGTACATGTCACCTTCCCAAAAATCTATATTGCAACAAAAGCTCATTGTGATTAGTAGATAGTTTTGTCAATAATTCTATCAATGTGCCACTGTGAATCTTATATTGCAAAAAAAATACAAATGCTACTTTCATAGATGAAGTATAAGGTCATCCTATCATTACAATGACTCCCTACATTGGCTATTGAACATTAAGACGTGAGGCACTAAATTTACATCAACTATTGATTACAGCCTAACTCACAATCTGTTATGCAGTTCACCACCAGCCTAAGTCACACGAAGAAAAAATTGTAAAATATCATGACTTGTATTTTATATCGATGTTAACATGAAACGTTGTTTGTATGGATTACCTTCTTGTGTTTCAATGTTTATATGTTTATGTGATTTGATGTTTCAATGTTTATATGTTTATGTGATTTGATGTTTCAATGTTTATATGTTTAGTTTTTTATATGTTTTCTATGTAAACAAAATAATTTAAAGGGTAAGGGGAATTGAGAGCAGGTATAGTCTGCCCGTCGCAGGTATAGCATCCCCATCGCTATTCCTGGGGTTTGCATTTTTTTTTTTTTAAACTTATACAAAGCGTGGATACAGCGACGGCTAGGCGTGGATACAGCGACGGCCAGGCGTGGATACAGAGACAGCAAGGCGTGGCTATAACGACGTCTTATTCCTGGGTTTGCATTTTTTTTTAAACCTTATACAGAGCATGGATACAGAGACGGCCAGGTGTGGATATAGCGACGGCTTAGACATCTAACAAAATATAGAACATTGTCGCTCTTGCAATGCAAATTAGGGGTCGTCTCTATTGCGATGGAATTGTTTCCACAGAAAAAAAAACACTTAGACATGGCAATATCCACGATTGTCCGTGGATATTGCCACATTTTGCCGTGGCAAAATTGATCACTTGTACTAGTGTAAGCAATTTTATCCGTTGGGTTATGTTCAAAAGGCTATGATGGATTGGCAAAGTTTTAGACAAGGAAAGGGTCAGAGTGTTCAGAATTTTACTGAAGAATTTAGAAAGAAAGCTCTAGAGTTGAATATCTCTTTAGATTCTCTTGACACTCTTTCGAAGTACATTGGTGCTCTTCATCATTATCTACGCCATACTTTGATGTTGTTGAATCCTACTAGTGTGGATGAAGCAAGTGTTCAGGCTACTCATCTTGAGAGCAGGGGGAAGAATTTGCAAGAACACCATCCGAAGAAGCCTTTCAAGCCCAACAACAACCACAAGTCCAAAAAGAAGGACAAGAGCAAGAAGACAACTACTGCCAAGAAGGAAGGAGGAAAGCTCCATTGCAAACATTGCAACACTAATGGGAACGATGAAGAAAGTTGTTGGAAGTTGCATCCTGAATAGAGGCCAAAGCATTATGGAAGCAAAAAGAAGAAAAAGACTGTTGCAATAGCGCAACGAGATTTGGGTTCCGACTCAGGTGACGAAACCATGATTACAGCCGTGGGAATGCAAGGTAACAAAACTCCTCATACTGGTTCAAGTTCTACTCATGTTTCTAAAGAAAATGATAAAAGAAGAAGTGAGTTGTTTCACATCAGAGTTGTGTCTAAGCATACAAAGATTGAAACATTATGTGATCCAGGTTCTCAAGTAAATTTGATCTCAGAATCAGTTGTTAAGAAGTTGGGCATACAGACTAAACCTCACACCAAGCCTTATCCTCTTGGATGGGTATGTGATAATGCTAAGCTACAGGTGACTAAGCAATGCAGGTTAAGGTTTGCAATTGCTTCAAAGTTGATCGATGAGGTGGACTTAGATGTTGTTCCTCTTGACATCTGCGGTATCGTATTGGGAAGCCCATACTTGTATGATCGAAAAGTAGTATTCTTCCATCATGAGAACAAGTACCATCTCACCAAAAATGCGGTGGAGTACATCGTGAGATCTCACAGTATGAAGGCTAACACCACTCTTGTTAGTGCAGGACAGATGAAGAGACTCATCAACACTAATAAGAGATACATGCTCATGGTTGTGAGAGCAAAAGATGCTGAAGCATCCGATGCTTTCAAAGGTTGTGATCCTTCTCATGAAAAGGCTATGATTGATATTGTGGCTAACTATGATGAAATATTTCAGGAACCTACAGGTTTTCCTCCCAAAAGGGAGATTCAACATGAGCAGGATGCCCCTCTTCCTAATGTGGGCATGTACAGGTTGTCCGCAATTGAAATGGTAGAGATTAAGAAGCAGGTTCAAGACTTGTTGGACCAAGGAGCGATCAGACCCAGCTCCTCTCCATGTGGTTCGTCGATTGTTTTGGTGATGAAGAAAGATGGCACATGGAGGACGTGCATTGACTATTAGGCTCTCAACAAGATCATGATCAAGAATCGATACCCGCTTCCTCGCATAGATGACTTGCTCGACCAGTTGAAAGATGTTGTGTTCTTTACCAAGTTGGATTTGCGCAGTGGCTACCACCAGATCAGAATTGCAGAAAGTGATGTGTGGAAGATGACCTTTAAGACCAATCAAGGTCTATTTGAGTGGTTGGTGATGCCCTTTGGGCTTTGCAACACACCTGCAACCTTCATGTGGGTAATGAATTATGTTTTCCGGCCATTAGACGATTTTGTCATTGTTTATCTAGATGATATATTGGTCTTTAGTCAAACTTGGGAAGCACATGTGGGGCATGTACCGCAAGTATTAGATACTTTGAAAAAGGAGAAATTGTATGTAAAATTGTCAAAGTGTGAATTTGGAAAAACTTCATTAGTTTACTTGGGTCATATTGTAGGAGGTGGAAATTTAAAAATTGATCCTTCAAAAGTTGATGTAATTGTCAATTGGCCTAAGCCTACTAACACTACTGAAGTGAGAAGCTTTTTAGGAGCTGTTCAATATTGGAGAAGGTTCATTCAAAACTTCTCATACATAGCATCTCCTTTGCATGCCTTAACAAGTGTAAAGAAATCCTTCCAGTGGAGAGGTAAGTAGTAGAAATCCTTCGACACATTGAAGGGAAAGATCAGCACCGCCCCAGTCCTAGCCTTGCCTGATTTGCAACAACCATTTGAGATAGAGACAAATGCCAGTGGATATTCCATGGGGGAAGTATTGATGCAGCACTGCAAGCCTATTTGCTACCATTCTGAGACTTTTACTCAAGCAGTGATCAACTACCCCACCTATGACAAAGATTTGTATGCTTTGGTCCAGAGTGTCAAGAAGTGGAAACACTACTTGATGGGTAAGGAGACGATCATCCATACCGATCATCAGCCCTTGCAATATCTCCAGTCCCAGACTAAGCTCCAACAAGCTCGTCATTTCAGGTGGATGGGATTCCTTAAACAATTCCATCTAGTGATCAAGTACAAGAAGGGTACTAGTAACAAAGTGGTAGATATGCTCTCTAGACCTCCTATTGTTGCATCTATTATTTTGAAAAATGCTTCTTTGTCCCATGAAAGTTATATTGAGCAGTATGCTACTGATGATGATTTCAAGGAGATTTATGAGAAGCTAACCAATGGCACATAGGTGGAAGACTACTATTTGCAGGGAAAGTTGCTCTATCATTTGGACAAGCTATGTGTTCCTATCAGTGAAAGAGTCCATGTAATACGAGAAGCTCATACTTCTCTTGTATCAGGGCATTTTGGGGTAGGTAAGACTTTGGCTCATTTGCAAAGACTTGTGTATTGGCCTCGCATGAAAGACATTGTAACAAAATATGTAAAGGGGTGTGTGATGTGCTCTACTTGTAAGCCCACTAATAGAAAATTGGGGCTGTACTCACCACTTCCTGTTCCTTCCCATCCTTGGGAAAGCATTTCCATGGATTTTGTGGGGGGTTTGCCTATGTCTAGGAGGGGTCATGACTACTTGTATGTGGTCGTGGATAGGTTTATCAAGATGTGTATTCTTATGCCATGTAAAAATAGGTCACTGCAGAGTAGGCTACTTCTCTTTTCTTTCTGCATGTATGGGTTCACTTTGGACTCCCTACGTCCATTATCTCGGATCGGGACTCCCGATTCCTTGGAGAGTTTTGGACAAAATTATGGTGTATGATGGACACCAAGCTGAAGAGAAGCACTGCTTTCCATCCACAGACCGAAGGACAGACAGAGGTAGTCAACAGGACATTTGTCCATTTGCTTCGAGGCTATTGCAACAAGCATCCAAAGTTATGGGATGAAAAGATCCAGTATGTGCAGCATGCCTACAACAGGGCTATGCATTCTTCCACTCAGAGCTCTCCATTTGAGACATGCTTTGGGTACTTGCCAAAGACTCCATTGGACTTAACATATGGGAGAGAGGTGGATTCAAGCACTTCCAAGGATGAAGACAAAGCCCGCAGGTTCATTCAGAGAGTTCAACGGGTACATCAAGTAGTGCAAGAGCAGTTGGAGAAGAGTCAAGCCCAGTACAAGGCCATGACAAGCATAGATTTTATCATCAGTTTCAGGTGGGAGATCAAGTGTGGCTTCACATCAGCAAGGAGAGGATGAAAGGAGAAGGCAAGAAGCTCAAGCCTATTAGATATGGTCCCTTCACCATCTTGGAGAAGATTGGGACGAATGCTTTTCGCTTAGAGCTACCGCCATACATGCAGATCTACTCAGTGGTGAATGTGGAGAACTTGAAACTATATGAGCCTCCCATGATCATGGATGAAAGGGAGAATTTCTCATTGCCATCAGTTGATGAATTTGCTCCTGAGTACATGGATGAGCTAAAGGAAGATGTCATATTGGACAGAAGGACAAGGACTTCTCGCAGAGGTGATGTTGATTATCTTCGAGTGGGCATCAGAGGCACTCATCCAAGCAAAGCCAAGTGGATTGAGAAGGAGAAAGTGAGGGAGCAATTCCCTCACCTATCTGTTGATTAGTAAAGCCTTTTGGAGGCCAAAAGCTTCTCAGTGGGGAGGAATGATCCAGGAGGATCCAAGAAGGAAAAAATTTTGATGTCCTCCAATATCAGCAAAACTAGCACCAGATTGAAGGGCTCATCGAGATGATTCCAACGGCGTTCGTTTCACCTCAAACAAACTCCGTATGAGAAATTTATCGTGTTCTATTCTATAAGGACAATAGGCAAAATTGGCAAAAAGAGTTGCCACGTGGCACCACTAACAGGGTGACACGTGGCATCCGTACTGTACAAACATGATGATGTGGCACCACTGGTAGGGTGACACATGGCATCTGTACGGTATGGACAATGTGACATGGAAGGTGTACGAACCAACCAAAAGACAACACATGGCACCACTCAAAGGATGACACATGGCATCTGCATAGTACGAACCAATCACAAGGTGACACGTGGCAGTACGGATCCGAGATGGCATATGGTGACTGGGTGTACGGATGGTGATGTGGCAGTACAGGAAGTGACTTGACGGTGGACTGGGACGTCGACTGGGCATGAGGTGGACCAATCCCAGGCCGCCATGTGGCAGCACGGGATTGGCCAATATGTCTTATACAAAAATTACAGCCTCCATGGGGTTCATCCCTGTGACCTCTCTTGTATAAGCGCTCTGCCTTCACCACTCGGGCTACATATGGTTATTGGTATGTGTGTTAAGGTTATTTATTTAAACTTAAAGAGTGTTTTAGATGGGCGCGAAAAGGGGTCGAGGCTAGCCCTGACCCCTGGTTCTACTGCACAACCACATGATCGGGAGCCCAAAACGGAGGTGCCAACGCACGGGGGTCACATGGAGCATGTGCTGTTTAAAACTTTTGTTATGGTTTTCAACGTTGTTACAACGCCACCCCACTCAACGAGCCTTAGCACACGTATTTCACATGGAGGAGCCACCGCATGGGACGCGCCCTTACCACATGTGCTTTTTGTTAAAAACTTTGATTATGGCTTTTAAAATGGGTTCGACTTGGTTATGGATTTTAAAATGGTTTTGTGTGGTTATTATAATATGGCTTTAACCATATTAAGAGACAATGCCATTTTAAAGGGGTATTGTTAAATATGTTGGTTTATTATTTAATAAAAATCCCAACCATATGAAAACCAACTTGGGGAAGTTGTAACCAAGGCCAAGATAGGCAAATTAGTTGCAACCAAAGGAATCCATGAGAGTCATGTGAAGAAGGGAAAGCCAACCTATATAAACCCATTCATTTGCCATTTCCCACTCATGCTTTGGAGTGGAGAATTTGTAGATAAAGGAGAGAAGGGAGATTGCGTAGCTCTACAAGAGGAAGGTACGAGTGTTTATACTCGTTTTACACCGTCTTCAGGCTTCAGATTTGCTAGAAGCAGTCTTGTTGTGCTTTGGGTAGCGGTTCTCTTCCTAGCCACTATCGTCAAGGTATCATTGTATCATTGCCATGTATTTTGCCTTATGCTGAGATTATAGATCATCCCTCCTATTGAGAAGCAGGCCCAGAGACGTAGTCCATCCTAGACGAACTCCGTTATCAACTTGTTGTCTTTATGTGCGTATTGTCTATGCTGTTTGGTTCTCTTCTTATGGATTTGTGAGCTTCATTCATGCTCTTTATGCAATTCATGTTAACATCGTAGAGTAGCAAAGATCTTTTTTTCAGATCAGACGTTTTCCTCTTTGGAAGAAGAGGAATATTCTCAATTGAATTTGGAACATAGACAACTACAAGATGAAAACTGGAACCAGGTAGATCAATTGAGATCAACTGATGAGAGAGAAAAATAGCTTGAGATTTAGAACCATGTTAGGTAAACCCAAGAAAAGTATATGTTGTAGCCTTCAATATCGAACCATATGAGGTAAAATCATCTTCAAGTGTTTGGAGAAAGTGTCCAGGTGAATGCAGGATGTCTCCATATTTACTAGTATTGTGAGGGGACAAGCATGTTATTAAGTAGAAAGGTAGAGAAGTCCCGGGACCATGGAGAGAGAATGCCTGAAATCCATAATCTTATATAGATTATAAAATATTAAATGATTCACAAAATCCAATATCAGAAAACTCATGAGATAAAACTAACAACAAATCGCCAGCAACAACTTTGAAAGAGACTTGAGGTACCTGATTTTTCACAACAAAATTAATGAGAATAGATACAAGCATTACTGGAGGCTCTTGAAACCTAAAATTTGAACCAAATTAGGTCATATCAGATCCAAATAATGTCATATAAGATCCAATAGTCTGGAACAAACGTTCTAAGTGCTCCACTGATATGGTAGATGCACAATTTTCTCCTTCTTAAACAAAACTCTTAGTATTGGTGCAAGCAATCATGGAGGAATTTGATGGAAGCTCTAGATCAATGGCAGTGAATGGATCATTCCTAAAATATGATATTTCTTCCAAAACATCCAAAGTATTAATTTTTTCCACACCAGCAACAACATTAGAGAGAGAGAGAGAGAGAAATTCAATTCCTCTTCATTTTCTGAAGCAATCACTGGCAAACTTTGCACATAATTTAAAAGAGAAGAATAATTGGAGAATTCCTTAGTAGAATGGAAGAAGAGAAATTCTTCAATAATAGAGATTTTAATGTATTCTTATGTATCATCTATATGAGAATATGAGATATCATATCTCAGAAACTTCTGAAGCAACAAGAGAAGTTGGTCCGTATTACGGACCAATCACAATCATATGTTGAATAACCACTCCAAGGAGACTTTCTTCAATTCGAATTATTGTATTGAAGATTTTGCTTCTACTTCATCTTGAATAACTTCATAAGAGAGAATAGAGGTCGATAATTTTAAAGAAATAACTCTTGTGGTGTTGAGTTTTCTCTCCAAATTTCTATCATATGATCCTCATTGTGTTTTCCAAAGGTTTTAATCCTATTTTTTCTAGAGATCCTTTGGGTATTCAACATAATCAATAAGGTAGCACAAGCTTGGAGAAAAGGCTAGACATATGCTTCCAAAATATCTATCACCATCAATTATCCAGTCATTCTCATCTTCATAAGATTATTTAACAAGTCCAATACATACATCATAGAGACCTTGTCTCTTTAGAGATGAAATCATCTTCAATTTCCACTCTCAATA
Organism: Pseudotsuga menziesii; assembly: GCA_001517045.1. Classification (NCBI taxonomy): domain Eukaryota; kingdom Viridiplantae; phylum Streptophyta; class Pinopsida; order Pinales; family Pinaceae; genus Pseudotsuga; species Pseudotsuga menziesii. Next base: position 61,929 of record LPNX011166304.1, read on the forward strand.
TGATCTTGCGAATGGAGTAAGAAGAGGAATTGATAAATCTTGAATCCATATTGAAGTTGTAGCTGCAAAATATTGTTGAAAAACAAACCCAATTCACAATCATATGCCAGTTCAAAACTTTCCACCTCCACATGCGCACTTTTTTAGAGTTAACACACCTGCGGAGACATCTCTAGACATAATCAAGAGTTAGCAAGGCAAATATTGCAGGAATTATCTAGAAACTCAGTTGCTTTCGATGCACAATGGAGACCGGACAATTTTGACGCTAACCCGAACAAGGCTCTAATACAATGTTAAATTTGTGAATCATTGATCTACATGCAAATATGAAAGATGTAGGAAAGGAATTATGAAGTGGAATAATCAAAGAGAATTTACGCTGAACAATAAATTCACACCACAAATTTCAGATAAATAAGACAAGAGTTGCTCAAATAATCACAACATTAATCTTCATTCATTAATCAATAATAAAATGATTATACAATAAATAGAATTTGAATGTTGAAGATAGGATTCGAATATATCAATTCTAACTACTTGATTAGCTAACTCAGTGTGTCTAAATCATTATTGGATCTCACTAGTCTAACTATGGATGTCTAAATTAGTCTACAATCAGTTAACTGATGAGGTAGGTGGGAAAAAGGCCCAACTCTCCCTGCATACATGCAAAACTAGCACTAGGATAATTGAAAGTGATGTAACTAATTGTAACTGGAGGTTAACTCAATATAACTGCTTACCTACCACAACCAACTGATACAAGTTGCTGGTGGAACTCATAGTGGGATCCTATAATGTAGGGATTGCTCCCAGAGGCACATAAACTCATGCATGCACATGCAGTAAGT
>LPNX011166304.1:63773-167404 GCA_001517045.1 Pseudotsuga menziesii
TTTATTCATGAGAAGCAATAGATAAAGTCCCCACCAATTAGTCATCAAGTAATACATAACTCAAACACTAGTTATCCATATGAATGTATATGGATCGGTCTATATATATAGTGGTACATGGATCTATTAAAGTCCTGTGGATAATATCAAGACCGGGGACTTATGGATAATATCAAGTCATGTAGCAGATAAAACTACTAAGTTGCATAGTACAGACCAATCATCTGCATAGTACGGACCAATCACAATCATATGTTGATAACCACTCCAAGGAGACTTTCTTCAATTCGAATTACTGTATTGAAGATTTTGCTTCCTCTTCATCTTGAATAACTTCATAAGAGAGAATAGAGGTCGATAATTTTAAAGAAAGAACTCTTGTGGTGTTGAGTTTTCTCTCCAAATTTCTATCATATGATCCTCATTGTGTTTTCCAAAGGTTCTAATCCTATTTTTTCTAGAGATCCTTTGGGTATTCAACATAATCAATAAGGTAGCACAAGCTTGGAGAAAAGGCTAGACACATGCTTCCAAAATATCTATCGCCGTCAATTATCCAGTCATTCTCATCTTCATAAGATTATTTAACAAGTCCAATAGATACATCATAGAGACCTTGTCTCTTTAGAGATGAAATCATCTTCAGTTTCCACTCTGAATATGACCTTGCGAATGGTGTAAGAAGAGGAATTGATAAATCTTGAATCCATATTGAAGTTGTAGCTGCAAAATATTGTTGAAAAACAAACCCAATTCACAATCATATGCCAGTTCAAAACTTTCCACCTCCACATGCGCACTTTTTTAGAGTTCATCACACCTGCGGAGACATCTCTAGACATAATCAAGAGTTAGCAAGGCAAATATTGCAGGAATTATCTAGAAACTTAGTTGCTTTCGATGCACAATGGAGACCGGAAAATTTTGATGCTAACCCGAACAAGGCTCTGATAAAATGTTAAATTTGTGAATAATTGATCTACATGCAAATATGAAAGATGTAGGAAAGGAATTATGAAGTGGAATAATCAAAGAGAATTTACGCTGAACAATAAATTCACGCCACAAATTTCAGATAAATAAGACAAGAATTGCTCAAATAATCACAACATTAATCTTCATTCATTAATCAATAATAAAATGATTATACAATAAATAGAATTTGAATGTTGAAGATAGGATTCGAATCTATCAGTTCTAACTACTTGATTAGCTAACTCAGTGTGTCTAAATCATTATTGGAGCTCACTAGTCTAACTATGGATGTCTAAATTAGTCTACAATCAGTTAACTGATGAGGTAGGTGGGAAAAAGGCCCAACTCTCCCTGCATACATGCAAAACTAGCACTAGGATAATTGAAAGTGATGTAACTAATTGTAACTGGAGGTTAACTCAATATAACTGCTTACCTACCACAACCAACTGATACAAGTTGCTGGTGGAACTCATAGTGGGATCCTATAATGTAGGGATTGCTCCCAGAGGCACATAAACTCATGCATGCACATGCAGTAAGTGAAAGATAACCTATAGTTGTGTCCCTGACACTTTTAGTACAGTAATAATAACTCCTAAGTTATGCAAAATGACCAAATATAATATGTTGGACAAAGGAAGATTAATTAATCCTAACATAGATAAAAACATGAGTCTTCATGATGGAGGACCCAATTTATGATTCTCACATCCTGATAGTGAGAGGGAGAATCTAGATCTTCTAGTTCCTAATGAACCAGTAAAACTAGTCAATGTACATCATATTAAAAGAAGATATGCATTGGTCTCATATATAGAAAGAAGCAAATCATTGTATTCAAGAATCTTGTTATGATTCTTATGATTAGAGGTGTGGAAGTCACTAGATAATATTTTCCTAAGTTAAAGAAAATATGAAGTAGAGACCCTGAAGAATTTCAAGATGATGGGCTATAAGTCCATGGCCACACATATGAAGATGAATCTGATTTTTATTTCAGATTAGGAGGATTTGAAAGTTAGTTGAGATGTACCTAGTTAGTACCAAGACCAGTTATGTTCTTTCCAGTTAATACAAAGCATGTGTTATAGTACCTACAAGGTATGAGTGGATGTGAACTTAGATATGTCTCAATCAATGAAAAAAAATTCATAGACATATGGATTCAAAATAGTGCAGTGATCGTAAAATATCACAGATATTGCTGCAGATAGAGCATGTTATAAATAAGTAAAGCTTCAAGAGTCGTTTAGTCAATTACATCTTAGTCAATTACATCCAAGACATGGTGCAGAAAGGAACAATACAAATACTGTACACATCCATAGTTGAGAATTTTGTCGATATACCTACTAATCCTTTGTCTAGGACAATATTGGTGTAAGTACATAAAGACTGCTCTAGTTGAAGAGGGATTATTGATGTTTATTCATGAGAAGCAATAGATAAAGTCCCCACCAATTAGTCATCAAGTAATACATAACTCAAACACTAGTTATCCATATGAATGTATATGGATCGGTCTATATATATAGTGGTACATGGCTCTATTAAAGTCCTGTGGATAATATCAAGACCGGTGACTTATGGATAATATCAAGTCATGTAGCAGATAAAACTACTAAGTTGCATAGTACGGACCAATCATCTGCATAGTACGAACCAATCACAATCATATGTTGAATAACCACTCCAAGGAGACTTTCTTCAATTCGAATTACTGTATTGAAGATTTTGCTTCTTCTTCATCTTGAATATCTTCATAAGAGAGAATAGAGGTCGATAATTTTAAAGAAAGAACTCTTGTGGTGTTGAGTTTTCTCTCCAAATTTCTATCATATGATCCTCATTGTGTTTTCCAAAGGTTCTAATCCTATTTTTTCTAGAGATCCTTTGGGTATTCAACATAATCAATAAGGTAGCACAAGCTTGGAGAAAAGGCTAGACATATGCTTCCAAAATATCTATCACGGTCAATTATCCAATCATTCTCATCTTCATAAGATTATTTAACAAGTCCAATAGATACATCATAGAGACCTTGTCTCTTTAGAGATGAAATCATCTTCAGTTTCCACTCTGAATATGATCTTGTGAATGGAGTAAGAAGAGGAATTGATAAATCTTGAATCCATATTGAAGTTGTAGCTACAAAATATTGTTGAAAAACAAACCCAATTCACAATCATATGCCAGTTCAAAACTTTCCACCTCCACATGCGCACTTTTTTAGAGTTCATTGTATCACAAGACATATATGCTTTATTGATAAATAGTAAATATTTATCCTTGAAGAGTTATATAGATTTGTCCTTGGTATAATGGATTATGATGTAAAGTAACCCATTGGGTTCACTTCAATTGGTATTGCGTTTTCTATTGACATGTAGTCAATTTATTTTTACAAGCTCATGACTCACTAAATAGTTATTTAAGGGCCTATGGTCAATTCTATATTCTATTTTGTTGGTGGAAATAAATTACATGCTTGTGATTAAATATTTGAAGAAAGAAAGGAACATGTTCTAGTGGGAGAGAGAAAATTTTAACTCCATTAAACAAGAGTTTCAGAAAAAGAATTTACAGCAATAAGGAAAAAACTCTATTTTAAATATAGAAAGAAACAAAATCCATTCTTTACTACAGTAAGGAAAAATATTAAGTTTTACTACATCAAGAATTTTGTAGTTTTTGTTTACTACAGTAGAAAAAAAATATTTTACAACAATGAAGTTCAAAAAATATTCTATATTCCACTAAAATTAAGATAAAGTGAAGATTGTGCATGAGATATGCATGGAAATTCTTGTGTGTCTATTCCTCAAAAAAGAAATAATTTTGAAATAAAAAGTGTCTTCTAAGTGGACCTACTATTATAATATATGTTAAGAGAAAATACTTGACCTACTATAATATATGTTAAGAGAAAATACTTTATAGATGAGATGGACGCCATAAAGGAAAGATATAGTAAAGGATATAAAATATACAATGAGATATTACGAGATTTCAAATCATTAAGATTTAGAGAATTGGAGAAATAATACTTTGAGGAAAATATTGTTTATGGTCAGTAAAAATTATGGAAATATTATTAAATATTATTTTGAAAGATATTTTTAAAGGGAATATAGAAGAACTTTGACCATAAATTTGTATAGAATTACAAAGAGAAATTATGAATAATTTATTAAATAAAATCAATGTATTATCCATAAAGGCATTGAGTTAACACAAGAAGTCGCAAATCATAGGAAGGAAAAGAAACCTTCGCAATGAAAATTGAAGAACTTAAGAATTCTCACAAAATGAGATCAAATGTTAGTAAAAACCTATCTACCAAGGATGACAAAGTTTCTCGTTTAAAAAATCATAATAAAACTCTACTTATAAAGATGAAAATAATGAAGAATGAGAAGAAGACACAATGAGGATATCAATATCTTGAAAGGGAATTATTAAAAAAGAATGAAGAATGTTCCCTCTTAAAGAACCTTAATCGAAGATTGATAAAATATAAGAATGAAGAATGTCCCCTCTTAAAGAACCTTAATCGGAGATTGTTAGTATAAATCAAAAGTACAATAGAAGAGAATTCAAAGAACTTAGAGAATAACAATAAAATGGATAAATTAGATGTTACAAGCCAATGTGACCAAATTCAGAAGAGAGGAAGGATACTGAGGAAAAAATTAACAAGATTTTATCAACTAAAGGCAAGAAGATTAATTGTTTGAAGAACCATAGTCAAATTTTGCTTACTAAGAAAAAAATAAAATTTAAGATATATCAATCTTAAAATGGACAAAGGAACCTTAACCAATCAAATTGAAATAAAAAAAAGATTTTAAAAGTATAAATTGCAAATAAAAGAACCTCAACAAAAGGGTTTGAAACTCAAATTCAGTGTGTCATTACAAAAGAAGTTTTATTAGTGAAGGAATGTCTAGAAATTGAATTGAAGCAACAATTCAACAACAAGCCTGCATCAATATATTTAGCGAGAGTTGATGTTCCATAAATTACTACTAATAAAGACGTCGTCAAACCAATAAAAACAAGAATGTCAAATCTCAACGTGTCAACTCAAGTACATCATGGAAAGTTTAAAGCAAAATTTATGAAATACCAATATCTCAAGATATTACAATAGCTGCCGGATTACAAAAAATGGAGTACACAAGAATCAACTTACCAATGCAACATTGTTCTTACATATCAAAGCATTTGAGGACCAATACAAATCATAGCCAACAACAAAGAATATTGTCTCCACGATCTTATCGTTGGGAAGTTCCAGAAAGAATACTTGTGGTATGAATTTATCATTTTTCGATGCGACACTATTTTTCAAGAATTCAAACATCTGATCAATTTGCCAAAAGTGCCTCTCAGCCATATTTGCACTGCTCCAGAAAAATGCCTAGGAGAGAGACAGAAGCTCCAGAAGATGAAAGTGGTCTTTCTGGATTCACCTTGTTGAACTCTACCCATTGGGAATCTCACTCGCCAAATTTGAAGGAAAAATGAAATCACCTTGGTGACCTAGGGTTTGAAGAGAACTGGTTAAGTGTTATACAAAGAGTTTGAGAGACCACTTGGAAATGCCCAAAAGGGGTTGTTCCTTGATGATAAAAATAATCAAATGATATGGTCATATTCATTGTTGAAATGGATATCTATCCGTGCTCTTGGTTTTTCTTATGGTGACCAGATACAGAAAATATCAACCAACCAAAATAGAAGAAAAATGTTATTTTGCATACTAAAGACAAAGAAAAAATGGCTAAGTGTTTTAAAGGGGATAAGTGATGCCCGCATTAAGGTTGATTCCCTCACTAAGGATTATGCATGTATGGCATAGATGATGATGTAAAATGAAGTTGAAATCATTGTTGCATTATGACATCGTTTTGGAGAAATACAACAAATTTGTTAAAATCAAGAAACTAGATAGGTTTGGGAATATTGGTCCAAGTAGCCTTAAGAGGATTCCCGCCACAAATTGTGTATTGAAGACAATTCCCACCCCACATGGGTATATTGTAGGCTGTTGTTTTTTCTACTCAACCATGGTCTCAGTTTGTCCAAAGAGACCCTAAAGAAGAATTTATGGACCTACCAAAAATGTGGTTTATGGAAATTAGACCAACCCTAGGAGAAGATCAAAAATTGTCCAAGTATGGAATTATTGGTAAAATATGCATACCTGGCCTTAGGGAAATTCCTTCCACAACTCATAGGATGATGATAAAAATATTCTGAGAGTGTGGATCTCTAGAGTGTTGTATGGTGCATCCAACATTATCTAGAAGGCTATAATAAGAATTTTTTTAGACAGTTTGAAGATAGTATAGAAGCATCTTCACAATAACACACATGCTAGGAAATGTATATTATCGTTTCAAACTTACAAATTTCATATATAATGAAAAAATTATTCGAAAAGAAAAACATATTATAATAGAACAATAATATAATAGACATAATTGAATGCAACAAATACATAATTCATATGTTTTAAATAGTAGAATTCACCATATAGATTACACTCAACAGTGTAAAATTTTATTAATAAATGTAAAATGTTTACAAATCCAAATGTGGTACACCGGTCCTCATCCCTAATCCATACAATTTCAAAAACTATCCAAGATTCCTCCTCTAGACCCCGAGGTAACAATAAAGGACTCCTATTGGTGCAACCTGTATTTACTTTTACCTTAGTTATCAAATAGAATCCATTGATCAATAGTTGGAAGATATAGACTGATCATCTCCTTTGCCGTTATGTTGAGCTCCACGTTTTCAGCATAAGAGAACTTTGGCAATTTTGTAAATATGCCTTTGAAGTCAAACAACATCTCGAAATCTACAGTTAATTTATCAATCATTGTTTTTCTAGACAAGGATTGATGTTGCATTTCATCAAACTGTTTGTGATCTAATCTGCAACTGATTAACCTGTCATTATATTCTTTCTGAGACCACATTCCTCCTTTCTCTTCCCAAAAGAAAGGGAGTCCTCTTCTAAATAAAGGATTAAATATTTCAATGAATTCCTTGATTTGATTATGCATGACATCAATTTTCGCTTCAACTATTTCCAAATGATGATATTTATTTACCACTTTCCTTTCCCATGTGATAACCAAAACCCTATCCTAGATATTTTATTTCTTTATTTCCTCTTCTGTCAAGCTGTTCAAAAACTTGATTGCATTATTAGTTGTGTCAATAGGCTTCTTATTTAACACATGTTATATCATCAAGACATTTTAACTAGCAACTTGTGTAACAATATCCTTATCAAGAATACAATCTAAACAAGGCCTGAGCTTGGCTGCTTCTGCTATTAGTACATCCCATATGAGATGTTTTTGCTCCATGTAAGGTTTCCTATCCTATAACTTGTTTTGTCAATTTGGTGTTCTTATCCACCAGTTCCTTACATTTGTCTTCCAATTTCTTCCTTTCTAATTCTCTCTTTCCAGCTATGTCCTCCAATTTTTATTTTGGTTCTTCAAACCAGTGATTTCCAACTCTTTAAGACTTACCTGTGACATAGCCTCAACTATGCCCTGTTCACTAGATCCAACCACGTGAGGAATGATCCTCAATTCTAGCTCCTTTTCTTTCTCCTGCAACTTTCTTTCTATTTCTTCTAACTTTTCCTTCATGGCTTTCTCACTTTCTATACCAAGGCCATGTATTTTTTCCATTGATTTTCTTTATCAACAAACTTCAATCATTTTGCTTGACAATCAGTGAGCTGATTATTTAGGTTCTCCTTTTATTTTTCTATCTCATATAGTTCAGGACCTTGTATTAGCTAGGTGGCAGGTATGAGAATCTTCTTTTTCAATAACTAAATCTCTTTTTCTTTCTCATCCAACAACCTTTGGATACCAACTCCCTTATCATATTTCCCTCCAGCAGCCAGCAGCTCAGTTTGCAGCTTCTTTATTTGAGTTTGGTGGGCCTTATTTTCCACCTTTTCTTGCCTCACTTGGTTATCAATTTTACCTTTGAGGGTCTGTAGCTTGGATAATTACAGAGTGATCTTCAGCAAATGAGTAAATAAGATATCTCCTATCTGCTTGTGCAAATGAATCATGTCAGGCATGGGGATATCATCCAGGTTCATTTTTACTTCAGTAACTCTATTCTTGCTTGCCAAGGCCAAGTTCAGAGTGTTTTGGACATAATCCCTGACTGAAACCAAAGACACATCTTGATTAGAAATCTTTCTTACTTCAGAATATAATTTCAGAGTCTCTTGTGAAGTTATGTCTTTGATGCCTTTGTATTTATCCACTAACTCTGCTTCATTCTTTGACTGGGAGGAGGAATTGACAAGAGTACTATCTGCAAATGTATACTCTTTTACCTCAAATGGGGGGGAATGATATCATCATTTTCCTTTTACCTTTGTATATAGTTGTATCTAGGACAAGTTGTCCTTCAATTTCAACCTTCTGCCTTTTGGGAGATTCATCAGTATCCTCCTCTTTGATATCCATTGCCTCAAGAAAATCTCTTTTATTCTTTCCTTTTGATTTACTAGCCAATGGAGTAATGCTCTCGGCTGCAGCAACCAAATTGGATATATCAGGCAATAAAGAGACAACCTCTCCTATACAAGAGCTTGTATATTCATCTAAGACAACAATATTTGGGGCTTCCTTTGGGTAATTAGACCAGTTTACAGCTTCTGCCAATCCCACAACCTATTCGTGTTTATAAGGATTTCTCTTTTGAGCCTTTCTTGTGTTTGAGATAACCTGATGAGGGTCATAGTTGATTGCAAGTTCTGTCTCAAATACTAACTCTCTAAGTAAACCTTCCACCATTGGAAAAACACCCTTATTCTTGATAGTGAATGGACCTACACCCCAAGGGTATTTGATGCCAGTGGACTTCTTATATTTCAAGAAGTGTTCAATCTCTAAAAACAGCTTTTGTCTGATGAACTTCATTGAGAAAAATCTTGGATTTAGGAAGGCTAGTAACATGTAAGGTGACTGAGTGAAACCATACAGTCTGATCATTGTTCCATATTCAAACATGAGCCAATATCCTATTCTCTTTTCTATAGAAGCTTGCAATAGATCCAACATCTCTGGCAGCACCCGAGGCAACCTCTTTTGGAAAAATGGTAGCATAAATTTCTATCATGAGGAAGTTCATGAACTTGGTATAATCCCTATACATTTCATCTATTAATACCATTTTTGGTAGCTATAGGTTATCCTTGTTGAAAGAAAGGAACATCTTCAATAGATATGACTGGAACCTAAAAATTTTGGTATTGTGGAAGTTCATTAGCTGAGAATGAATATTCTCAGCTAAGAACTCATCAAATTTAATGCATGACACTTGCAATGACTGATTGGGTTCATCTAACTCAGTAGGACAAGTGCTTAAAACAAAGATAAGACTCATAAGGGTTTCAGGGATGTATTTATTTGTGACTAGACCCAAAAATTGACATAACATGGTTACTACACGCTTAGTTTCTTCGTTAAATAGGGCTACATCGACTGGGAATGAAGGGCTAGATGACTCATCTTCTGGATTGAAACAACTCTTAAAAAAATTATTTTCTCTAAAAGGTGGACTCCTTAAAACATCAAAGTATAGAATCCTCACTGTAATCTTTAGCCTTTAAGGTAAACTCTTCAAGGACAGACAGGGTTTGCCTAACGACTGAGGAATTAACAGGACACAAAATGGTGGAGTGGTCGAGGTTCATTTAAACTCTTTCTAATAGAGAATAGTTGTTTACACACCATTCCACAAATTCCAGGAAACCAGGGGTTTGTTCAGTAGCAAAAAGGTGAAAAAAGGACTGATAGATGTTATGAAGGTCCTTTCCCTGGTCCCTTCAAAAATTCAACTTTTGTTTCATAGCTTTAATGGGTCCATTTATTAGGACAGGGTCAAAAACATCAGTATTCCTATCCTCCAACAATTCTTCTACTTTCTGATACTCTAAGCCCTGAGTTTCTATATTTTCCATTTGAGCCCTTTATACAACTTTTAGGGGGAACAAAAAGGAACTACCTGGTGTTTGACAATTGGTTGATGGATGCCGTAGGAATTGGCTCCTTATATATTGTCTGCCGTCTTCTTCTATCGATGCAAGTGAATAAACCAATGTAAATTATTTTATGATTTTCCATATTATTAACTCTCTTGCATCTTTGGTGACCGAAACTTTTTTTAGCCTTCCATTTCTGCCCGCTTTATTTTGCACCTTTGATCTTCTGTTCAATTTTGATTTTGTTATTCTCCCTCAATTATGTTGTTGCCATTAACTTCTATGCAGCTCAAATTCTGAAATTATATCTCAACCATCGATCTCATCATGGACCCTTTTTAACTGTTGGTTTCCTGTTTCCTTACTGATTTTGCGATTTACGTAGAGGTTCTAAGTCGTAGATCCTTACATGATCAGATCTGTATTGCTCATCTAGTTATCCCTTTATCCACCTTTCGCAAGCTTTGTATTGTTTTTCTCCCTCGCATATTTGCATCACAAAAAACATTTCATCCATAGATCTAAGGCTACGATGAATCTGGACTGTTCGCTGCTATGGCTCCTACCGAATTTCATGATCTGCATATTTTCTATCCTGCATGCATGTTCCCATCGTGAAATCCTTCACAATCTAAGATCTCTGCCTCTTTTTAATCCTCGTCATTCAATGTGGAGGGCCCTACAACATTTCATGATGCCGAGGCAAACTATCCATCGTCCAATTTTTGGGGGGGTTTAAAAACCGCCCCCAAAAGTCAAATTCTTAGGACTTTTGAGGGGGGGGGGGGGGTTTAAGGACCGCCCCCAAAATTCAAATTCTCAATACTTTCGAGGGGGATTATTAAGGACCGCCCCCAAAAAACTTAAAAAAATTTTAGCCAAGGGGGAGGGGGGTTCGAAAAATCGTCACAAGCCACCTTTAGGGGGGATCTTTCTAACCCCCCCCCCAGCAAAACTCCTGAAAATTAGACTTTTTGGGTCGGGGGTTTAAAACCGCCCCCAACAGTTTTGAGAATTGGACTTTTAGGGGGGGTTTCTAAGAAACCGCCCCTAAAAGTATTGAGAATTTGACTTTTTTGGGAGGGGGTTTAAAAAAATACTCCCAAAAGTTATGAGAATTGCACTTTTGGGGGGGGTTGTTTTTAAAAACTGTCCCCAAAAGTCCAATTTTCTGGACTTTTGAGGGGGTTTTTTAAGAACTTCCCCCAAAGACCTAAAAAAACTTTTGGCGGGGGTTTTAGAAAAACCACCGCAATACAAAACCGCCCCCAAAAGGGTATTTTGTTGTAATTCCATAGATGTCTAATAAGGTATTGCACCTCTAGTAACAATTCAGAGCAAGGAACATCAGACAAATAATAGGACGCACACCCAAAACCATGTCTATTTCATTAAACAAACCCGAAAGCATATCAGACCTCAGCGGACAAATTCACAAAATTTGTGACCTATTGTAAATTTATAAGATGCATTTAATAAATCCATGATGATTCTACCATAGGCCAACGACTCAAGGATTCCTTGATTTAATACAATACTGTGGGGGAGGTGTTGTGAAAAACATGTTGACACGTAGCAATATACATTCAATAGAGTTTAATAATTCTCTATCACTGAACAGATTCATTGATTAAGATGGTTGGGATATAAAGCATATCCCCACTATAGGGAGTGTAACTCATGGAAGACCAGTTGGAAGGACACACCTGAATTTATGACCTGTTGTCCCATGATGGATCCATGAACCCAACCATTCCATCATAGCCTCGGACAACTACAAAAAGGAGGTGATGCACTATGGATTAGTGCAAGAAAATAGCACAGCGCATCACGTAGACTCCCAAGTGCACAATAGAGAATTTTTTTTTATCATATATCACTGACGGCCATATCTGTGTGGCATATTGTAAAGGACGGTGAAAAAAATTATATACACTTTAACTAACAACTTTGAAAGCACCACTTTAATGATGCACTATGCATTAGCACATGAAAACAACGGAACACATCGCGCAAACACCCGAACGCACAATAGCGAAAAATAACTTATCATATATCACTAATGGCCATATATGTGTGCACTATTCTAAACCATGTTACATAAAAATGATGCACCAGTTAAATAAACAACGTTGAAAGCACCACTTTAACGATGCGAGACAACATATTAGGAGACGATGGGAGAGTACCGATTGAAAAATCGAACAGGTTATGGGTATTGAGCCATTGTTTGTGGTTAAACAAGTCGACAATGGGGGGTTGTTGGAGGCTAATTTTCTCCCCCCCTTGTTGTGTATGTTTTCCTAGTGGAGTGAAATGTGGATTGAAACATTCACCCACTGATTTAATTATTCCATCTGGTGTATTGCATGTTGCTTAGTGCGTGGCTGATTCTAGTCATAGTGCATAACACATTGCTTATAGTGGGTCAATGCAATACTTGATTTGTTCTTTGTTGAAACCATTAGAATTTTACCTAATATATTTCTTAATTTGACAACATATCATAGATGTCTAGAGAGCCTTCCAGGAAACTCTGGCAAAAAAATAACAACATCGAAAGTTAGAAGTCGCAAGTGAGCACTGGTAAAAAGAACAACACCATAAATAATACACCCGACCTACTGATGTATGAAATGTCGATATAGGCATGGTAATGTTAGGAAGACAAAATTAAACCATCAGAACATTTATTAAAGGTGATTAAATAACTGTTTGATGAATTTTAAAGAAAAAATAAGTTATTTAATCATGTTTAGATATTTGTTAATGCAATTTTAGCTATTATTTATATACGCTTTTGTAGTTTCGAGATTAATGAAAATTTGTATATTGTTATGTTCAATATTTTCCCAGTGTTGTGTTTTATGCTTCTCCCTTTACTGATACATATCCCTTGACAACCCCAATCAATAAAGAAAAATTGTGATACAAGATATTAAAAACTGCTAACAAGATTCATCCTTTCATTCCATGCAATACTAAAATATACAAAGAAAATACATAAACTATAATATGCCTAGAAAAACATATAAAATACCAAGCCAAAGAAAGTAAAAAGTTTTAAAAAAATAACATGACAAAAGGTGGTGGTTGGCTTATGTTGGTTGACCAAGTTCTCCGACATCCCAGAGCGAGCAATCGTAGTGGGTTCCCCCAATGTATTAGTCAATTTTACCATTCTTTTAATGTCTTTGTAATGCTCTTCATCTTGTATATGTAATTCTCTAATTTTTCCTCCATATTCATTCACAAGCGAGGCAAGTTCTTCTTGCTTCCTACGTTGCTCATTCTATCTACCATTGACAACATCAATCGAATCTTTGAGTTCATTCACCTGGTGGGATAGTTCCATCATCATTCATCATCATTTTCTCAAACATCCAACCATCCATTCTAATTTGTGACTTACTATCGACGCTTGCATAGCAAATATGAAAACACTAGTTAACCGGAAACACCTAGACAACCACCTATATTCTTTGTGCATGCCTCTTCATTATAAATACCACCACCAGTGCTAATAAGTGAGACTGTGATTTGACAATTATGGTTCATATCAGCAGGAGGATCCACAGATGGATCCGTAGACTAATCAATCAGATCTGTTTGTGTTATTGAACCACAATTCTCATAATTGTCACATAGCCCCTCATCAATTGTCAAAATTGTCACACAATCCGTCATAAAGCTAATAAAAAATGGCTAATCAACATTTAGATGCTATTTTATTTCACATCATATTGATAAATTTCAATTCTACGCATATGACACATTTTGTACTTCACATTCAATGATGAGTGTTGTACACAACACTTCGATCCATGTTATAGTTCACATGTCTAGACTGGGCATATTCAACTGGAGAGCAATATTACTACCATTAGATAATTGGGCCTAGAGAACACTCAAAATATCTCCATGTGTGAAACTGAATCTAGGTCTACGATGGCATACTTCAATTACATAAAAAATTAAATTGATGTTGTCAATCTATGGAGCATCAAATATTTTCATAATAAAAAACTTCTAGTGGCAGTGAAATGATCAATTGTACACGACATGGTTAGTCATATAAGCTTATGATATATTAATAAAAAAAAAAATGTTGACATCCAAATGATATGGATAGACACAACTAAAGTTTTGAGTGTGATTTTTCCCTAGATCTTGGGTATTTAGATGCTGATTTTTTACCACCGGTCCACCACCTGTTGTGATTGGGAGAACCTCCCTTTATTCCGTATATCCTAAACACAAATCAATATTTTAAATAAAAATCGTCGTACTCTGATCAAAATGTTTAGACTTGTTCTATTTATGATTGTTATTTGACAAACCTAGGGAAGTGCATTGTGAACATTCATTCATTGTCTTTTTACTTATTTGCTTGTCAACCATAAACTAGGTGTTCTTTGAGAAACCCTTCACCTTTTTTTTCTTGAAAGGATTATATTATGGCTCTTTTCTCTAGAATTGGGAATTCATTTTGGACTGTTTGTGATTTCATCGACCGGGATGTGTTCGGTGTTATCACAAGGAATGATAGCCTGGTAACTCTTCCCATAAATTTTTGGGTGTCTAAAACCTGTAAGTTTGCTTTTCCTGGTAATGTGTTTATAAACCCATGGAAAATTTATTTTTCGTGTCTTCAATCTGTGGTCTAGTATAGTTTGGAGCATAACAATATACGCTTCTCCCTCTCCTTTCTCCCTTGTGCAAACAAATTTACTAGTTTTGAGGCGGGTGAGATTGAGAACATTGAGAGAATGTTAAGGAGAATGACTTCTCAACTGGAGGGATTGAATGAGTCCATTGTCCATATCGAAAACCACATGGATGAATGGGACAAGAAGCATGATTTGATTCAATCCAAAATCAAGAGACAAGGACAACAAATTGAACAACTTCACCTTTCTAATGATTCAGATATGTGTTTCAATATGGTAGTTTATTGTACCTAGAAATCCAATCTCATGTTGGGTTCTATATAGACTCAAAAGAAATAGAAGAGGCTATCCAACACAATTCTATCTGTTAGAAAAATAGGATCACAAAGCAATAACAATAAACAAGATGCAAATATTAAAACACATTACAAGAGAGCCACAAATATAACATGGTTCACTTAAGATGCGCTACGTCCACACAAAATTTCCCAGTCCTTTATTATTATACCGTCCAAAAAAATGAAGCGATACAACCTATAGAAAACTTGTTGTACTTCCTCTTCACTCTCTCACAGTCTCGATCACACAATCACAAAGATCATTTTACATTGCTATAATACCATACACAATCGTATTACAATGCCTTCCTTTTATAAAGGGAATACCATGGGAAAATACAACGGGATGCCCAAGACCATGGGCCTGTAAACTATTTCCCAACAAACATCCCAAAAATTGTTTCGAGGGGTTTCTCCCCCGATTCCCCTTTCTCAGGGGTGCTTCCCCCAAACCCCCGCACCTCCCTACTAGGACGAGTGTGCAGTAAAATTGGGATACAAACAGGGTTGAATAAAAACACATTTGAATCAAGAAGATCATGCTCCAAAACCAACAATCTCCCACTTGGAGACTGATCACAACAAATTGACCATTGCTACACTTGCTAGACTATGCTATGAACCTTGGACCTTGCATTTCTCATCTTCACCTTCGTGCTTGAAGGCTAATTGAAACCGAGCAGGAACTTTATTCCTCTCTGGTTAATACCTTTATCGACATGTCTGCAGGATTATGCTTAGCATGTATCTTTTCCAACTTTAATAGCTCATCTTCCAAAACATATCTTATGAAATTCTAGCCTTATATATTTATAAAATGTACCTATCCTAACTCCTTTTTCTATTACCAATATTCATATTGTGATCTTCCACCACATTTTTACAAACGTAGACAAACAACCGCTATCTCCCAACTTCCTTATTGAGATCAAATTTATTTTTATAGCAGGAATATGCCTTACATCTATTAGTAACCATCATTTCCATTATTTAACTTAATTTGTACCTTTCCCTTTCCAACAATTTTACATGGTTCGTCATCCCCCAATAAAAGATGTCAAAAATCACCTGGAACATAATCATGAAAGAATTTCCTATGGGGTGAAGCATGACATGAAGCCCCTGAATCTACTACCTAGTAATCACTAGTATTATCTAATGCAAGAATCAAAGCATCTTGTAACACATCACTTGTTACATTTGCTTCCTGAGTAGTCTCTTGTTGTCCATCTCATTTCTTCTTTGGAGCTCTACAGTCTTTCTTCAAATGTCCCAGTATGGAGTTTGATATGCTCTTCTAGACTTACTGTGATTACTAAGGCTCCTTCCTCTCTCCCTTTATCTTCCACCACTCTCCATGGTCAACACATTGCCTGATGTCTCACCTATGCTTTTTCTTCACATTTCCTCGCTAAGAATAACACCAACAACATCATCAACTTTAAGAGTGTTTGAACCACGGGCATAGTTAGTTACATCCATGACCAATCCATTCCATCTTTCTCGCAATGAGAACAGTATTAGAAGAGCCCTAACCTCATCATGAAAATTCAATTTTACAGAACATAGCTGACTAGTAATTATATTAAATTCATTTAAATGGTCATCAACAGATCCACCTTCTGACATCTTCATATTAAATAAATGGTTCATTAAAAATACCTTGTTGGAAGCCAAGGGTTTTTCATAGAGCTTAGCCAATGTGCTCATCACACTCTTCATTGTATTTTATTTCGAAATATTGAAATCCACCAACGAAGACATGCATAGCGGTATTGTTCCCAGTTCCTTTCTGTCAATAACCTCCCACTCTTCGTCCTTCATAGTCGTCGACTATTTTGTTTTTCCTCCCAATGGTAGGTACAGATCCTTCTGGTACACATAGTCCTCCATTTGAATCTTCCATAACTGGTATTTTTAGCCCTTAAATTTCTCAACCCTAAACTTTCCTTCTTCTGTCATTTCTCCCACTTGAATTAGGAACCTTTCTTTCTTGCGAGTTTACCAGCCAAATAGACCTTTTGGATCTAATACCAATTGTTAGAAAAATAGGATCGCAGAGAAATAGCAATAAACAATATACAAATATTAAAACACATTACAAGAGATACACAGATATAACGTGGTTCACCCAGGATGGGCTACATCTACACAGAAATTGCCAGACCTTTATTATTATACCGTCCAACAAAATGAAGGGATACAACCTACAACAACCCCACTGCACTTCCTCGTCACTCTCTCATAGTCTCTCACACATATTCAAAGTAAAATTGGGGTACAAACACGGGCGAACAATAACACCTCTAAATCAAGAAGATCAGGCTCCACAACCAACATGTATTATTGCACCTTATTAGGGAAATTGCTAGTTTCATATTCACAAATACGATTTATCATGTTTTGGTGGTCACCCTCTTACCAAATGCTTGAACCCCAAAATCCTTTTCCTGACTAGCATGTGGACAAAAACCTCACTTCATCAAATTTTAAGATCCATCTAACCTTTTTTACATACAACTTTGTTGACAATGTAAAATCTTTATGTATTAAACTAACTTACACCACTTTGTGTGTGTGTGTGTGTACGTGCGTGCGCATGTTGAAAATGTTTTTAAGTTGGTATATGGTAGTTCTATTAGAGTAAGTAATTCACTTAGTATTAGAATCTCTAAATTAGAACTAGTTGAGTGAAAATATGATCAATTCAACACTAATATGGAGAGATAACTGCATTTTTATGTATTATAGGAGCAAACACAATGTATAAATATCTATATAGATAAATACATTAATATTAGTTTTATGCATATCCTTATCTCTTTATATTGTTTCATTTATTATTTTTCACATGATATCTGATTAGGATTAGGATTAGGCTTAGCTCCCTCAAGGGAGAGCCCAAGAATACAAGAGCATAGAGAATAATATAGGTGTATATTGTCATATTTGAATGGTTGTTAGTGGTTTCTTTGTGCATAAAGTGTTTGTTGTAGAAGTTAATCATATTAATTTGAAGATTTCCTACATGAGTTAGCGGTTGTTGTGCACTCTACCCCACGCAACAAGCATTGAAATCATAACTTTTAGAAGAAGGGAGATGTAGAAACTGGATGACATTGGTGCACATTGTAGTCAGCACAGGCTTAAATAAATTGTTGAAGTGTGAAGATTGTGTGCCAATTGAGCTAGGCTTGAAGTAAGGATGTGACAAGAGACTCAAGAGTTGAAGCATACTAGTTCTATTCCCAAACATGTGATTTGAAATTGACTAAGATATCTATTAGTGATTTACCATCAATGATTGAACACTTCCATTACCAATTTGTACATTCACTCAACTATATGCTTGATGATAAGTTGAAACAAGCATTCAATCTATTAACTATTCATTAAATTAGGCATTGGAATGGTCTGGCGAGTTTATACTTGGAATCAATTTGCTGAGGTTCTACTTACATTTCTCAAGATACTACAACATCCCATTTAGAACTACATATGTACATGTGGCTTACGCATATCATGAATGCATTGACATAGTGCAATTGCATCTGTTAGGCTCACATTATGTATGAGGGTAAATTGTTAGAGTTCTTAGGCATTGTCTCATGAATTTGGTGAAGGGGGCACATTTTTCTAGCTAGTTGGTTTTAAATGGAGGACAATGATAATGCACGAAAGAGGAGTGAATTTAATGAGCATCATCAGAAAGAAACGGGGGGAAACTCACTAAGATAGCTCATGCAAAACAATTTATGTGACAAACTACAATTGATGAGATTGTACAAGAGAGGAGGTAGATGGCGTGGAAGATTTTGTTGTGGTCGTGACTATAGAGTTCATAGATGATGAGGATGAGGAATTGTCAGAATAAAGAGCTCTAGAACACAACACTAAACCAATTGTTAATGATAGCGTGAAAGGCCAATGTAATGTAAAGGTTACAACATTTCTTACTATGTGATTCCCTTAAAGTATGCAATCCAATGATTATAATGTTTATCTTGTTCTAAAAGTCTATATATTTTTCTATAGTTGAGTCTTATAAACATTAATCTTGGTTGGTTTTAGGATTGAATGGCATAGTTTTTAGTCAAAAGTTTGTAATTGGATGCATTTTCAATTGACACGGTGGACATCCATATGAGCTTTAAGATTTATTTTCTTAATTAAGCCAAATATAAAGGAGAATGGAGGACACATAGGAAGGAGTCCATTCACAATCTTGTGTTCACAACTAACTTAGATATTGGTTGTTTTTTATAATGACAAAAATGAAATTCTTAACAAACTACATAATTGAAGACATCAATAATTATGTATCATTAGTTGTATTACAAAACCCAAATACCAAAGAGACTAAATCTATGGATGATATTTTGAGTAATGTTCACCACACTATTGTTCATGATCTAGTGGTAGTGATCAAGTGCAACAACTATATATGATGATCATTGAGCTAGTCAACACGTATTGAAGATATAGTGAGGACTAAGTCCCACTATTTTGATTTGTACCTACTTAGAGAGGCCTAGAAACAAACAAAAAAATGGGTTCCCTCGTTACACTTTTAGTTAATAAAGTGTATGTCCATATTCATTTATTGAAAAAGACAGTAAGGCTCAATTTGACTCATCTCATTGTGAATAGTGTACATGTCTATTCAAAATCTTGGAGATTGGATAGTGTTTGTCCCTATCCACTTTTAATTTAAGATGTCGAATAATGTTGTATGTTCCTATCTTTGATTTAAGACATAGTGAGGTCATTTCCACTACATATATGTTGTGATTTAGATTTAAAATATAGTAAGGTGATTCCCACTACATATATATTGTGATGATTTAACACAAAGTAAATCAAAGTTTATATATATATATATATATATATATATATATATTGATTGATTGAACTGTGTAAGTCAAAGTTCATCCTACCTTTATTCGATTAGATGGATAATTCTAAGTGTTACTTATTTACTTTTATTTTAAGATTTTGAAAAAGTGGGTTCATTTCCTTAATTTGAGGTATCGTGATGCCATTAGCACTACATATGTAATGTGATGTCATATGTATTTTGATTAATCCCGTCAACTCAAAAGCTTGCAATAATTATTTGAAATCCCACTTTGAATGTTATGCGGCCCACTAATGATCGAAAATTCCACGTCGTCTGATGCACACGACTCGGGGTCTGCGACTGGGTCACTGCTGACGAGTTATACCTAGGAGGACATTGGAAGGTTGTTTGGACACAGTATATAAAAGGACTTCAGCATGGAAGAATTTGTATTAGTAATAATATTGATAGGCTGGTATGGATGTTCAATAAGATGATGGGTTTGGTCAAAGCCAACTTAATGTATGATTTGATTGTTAACAACTTTGTCACTATCAGACTCGCTGATGCTCTCATCCGGATTTGGAAATTCCACATTTCTCAGAAAATTATTTGTTTTAGTTGGCTGTGTCTATCTAATCGGGTTCATACTTGGGATAACCTAATCAAAAAAGGTTGGATAGGACCTCACTGGTGCTGTATGTGCAGAACAACACTTGAATCTGTTGATCATTTATTTTTTGATTGCAGCTTCACTTGACAGGTATTATCATACATAAGATCCTCTCTCGGCATACCTTTCATCTGGAAGGAGTCTACCTACATACTAAATGTTGCTTCCTGGATTAAGAAATAAAATAACCTCATCTATCTTCCTTCTCTGATGACATGGAAAATTTCGCTGGCCAGGAACAAATGTATCTTTGAAGATAAAAACCCTAATTTGCACTTTATTGTCCACTCCATATTGGAACAACTTCATCTCTATCCAGTACATACACAACAGAAGTCCAAAAGGAGAGATATTGGATTGGCTCCTACTTTTGATTATCTAGCAAGTTTCTTTGATGGTGTCTCAGCCAATCAAACAGGAGCCATTGGTGTTCATCTTTTGATCAGCGATGATCATTATATTTGTATGAAAATGGGTATTGGTCAGAGTAATAATACAAGATCTGAACTTCTTGCATTATGGACACTCTTATTCATGGCTAAATCATTCGGCTTACCCACTCTGCACATTCATGGAGACTTCTTAGTTATTATCAACTGGTTCAATAGAAGATCAGCATTATCTTCTCTTGCACTAGAAGGTCGGTGTCAAAATATCCGAGATCTGGAACCCTACTTCATCCAACTTGATGCGGTTCACATATACAGGGAATACAATGTAAAGGCTGATGGCTTATCCAAAGAAGCTTTAACCTTGGCCTCTGGCCTCCTACAGTTTACTGAATTCACTGAAGGTGAATGCTCTGATCAGGGCTCTTTTCAGCTTTTTTAGCCTTGAGCACTTGAATTTTTTGTCTTTTTTGTGCTTGGCATTATTACTGCATCCTTGGGATGATTGAGGTGGATGATTCCCTCATATTACTGAACTCTTTTTTGGCACTGCTTCTTTGGATAAGCTATTAAGTACATGACTTGTACTCTTTGTTTAATGAACAATTGCGGAGTAGATGAAGATATGATTGTCAAACCACTTGAGACATGTATTCTTGAGTTCTTTAGTATAGACTATGAAGCTGATCTCCTGTAGCCGTTTGCTGATGATGAACATTCCATGTGCATAGCTATTACTGATGTTGTAACAAGTTACCTTTGATTTTAATGAAATAACAAGGAATTGATATTTTCCTCTGGAAAAAAAAAATCTAGACATGCTTAGCTTGAATTCTCGACATTCAATTAGCTGGAAATTTTATTTTCTGATGATATATTAATAATAGAGTGAATAAAGCATACAAGGGTGTGATAGTTAGTGAATTCGGATACAATGTTGTTATATTATAATATAGGTATGCTATTATATTATAATATAGGTATTGATTAATTAATAAGGTAGAGGTGTAAGTGTCAAAAGATTGGAAAGTAGTAGGTATTGATTTATTAATTAATGTGATTATTGTAATTGAAAATAAATAGCATTAGTTTTCATTTTTTTATGTAAACTGAACATGAACCTCAATATAATATTATTTTTATAAAAAAAATATTTATATTAATAAATATTGTATAATCCAATAATCATTATTAAAAGGACATTTAGCCAAAAGATGTAGTTCACAAAGGTTATAGAAGGGTGGATTATGTGAGAACGACATATTATAGTGAAACTTTAAATATATATTTAATGATATCAAGATTTAATAAAAACAACATAATAATGAATAACCTTTAAAAATAAGTTGAGACTAATAATGCAATTAGTTTTTGCTTTTTAAAAATATGTGATGTTCATAAAGTAAGCAAGAAAAGAGCATGTATATTGGGGAGGGAGGTGCGGGTGGGATTATCTCCGATTCCGGAGGAAACTCAATCACGTCTCACGCTTGGGGAATATGACATAGAACGAAGCGGAATGGATCGTGCTTCTCCTTGGGCTGGATCTAGCAAGGCAAAACAACATCTCAAATCTCATAGTTTTTTGTGACTCGAAGCAAGTCATACAGAAAATGAGAACTTGCTACAATCATGGCGCAGCAAAATTTAGAAGAATTCATGATCGTATATGTCGCCTCTCTAGAAATCTTCAAGTTTCCTACTTCCATGTTCTCAAAGGTAATGATATTGAAGTGGATAAATTTGTTAATCAAGGAGTAAGGAATGAAATGAGACTAGTAATAATCAAGGGTTACATTTTTTTCTCAAATATGTTCCTTAATGTCCTAAGTCTTTGCATTCGGTGGGGGGAATTGGTTTGTTCCTCTAGCCATTCCTTTTTTCATCCATCTTTCAGGCCTTAGGCGGGCAACTATCCTCCACCACGGACACGTGACTCAAGCGCCCATGTGACAGGCTTAAATGTAGAGACAAATGATATTCCCTCTGTCTCGATGAAGCGATTGTCCGCACACGTAATAGAAGAAGGTTCCGGGATGAAGACGCTCCAACGACATTCAATCGCACATCGAAATTTTGATGAGGATTTTTGCAGGTCATCTGTGCTCTGGATTTCTGCATAAGCTTTGCATCTACAGTTCTCATTTGTAGGTCTCCTTCGTGGTGAAGAATTAGATAGTGGCCTGCTCAACCCTTTGCTGGTTTAGTTTGCTCCTTCAGCTCTCTCGGACTCTCGCACCTCTTAGCATTCGATGGAAAAAAAGGTAGAAACATAACCCTTAATGATATCCAGTCCACTTTGCAGGATACTAAACAACAAATGCGTTGGTTGTATGAGCTTCTGAGCACATGCGTGAAAGAAGGCAATGTAGCAGCAACATATGTGAAGTACCTAGCCAACCAAATGGGGTGTCACGAATCTAGGATCCATGACAATGACAGGGGTTTGCGAGAACTCATGGCTACAATAGACTTTATTAAAGAGGAAGTGCAAAAGTTAACAAGCACGAACCATTGTAGTCATTGCCAGGAATCTTCGGCACAAGACCATCCAATGGAGGAAACTTTTGTTGTGTAGCCAGTCCATGGGCCAGGTGATAAGAAGAAGCAGTAGTTCTAGCTTTGTTATGGCCTTTATATGTTTTTTTGTACTTTTCTTAACAGTCAGTTGGTTCGTGTTTACCCTACAATGGGTACAAGTTGTTTTGTATGGCATCGAAGACCTTTCCTGAACAATGTAATTAGTTTAGACAACACCGTGTTTTCCTTTCAAAACAGTTTGATATGCAGACCCTCTTTTTTGTATGTATGGTTGTGCACAACCTTTTTTATATAAATATTTTCTCTTGTCTCTGTTAAAAAAAAGACATGTTATGCTAAAGATTGGAAAGATAGATCAAACCAAAGTTACAACACATTTAGGTGTCCACTAAGCACAAGCAAGTGAACACCTTGTATAAGTTAGAGAGTAAAGAAAAAAAAATGATACCAAAATGGCAAGAGACACAACAATGTGTTGAATTGAAGAAAAATATATTGATGTATTAAAATTTTGATGATTAGCATACTTTTTTTAAGGAAGAATCACTACTATAGGATAGGGGTGTTTAATACGTTTTTTAAAGACAAAATCACTATTATAGGATAGGGGAGTTTAATAGGTTTTTTAAAGACAAAATTAGCATTTTGTCTTAAAAAAAAATTGTTAGACCATTTTTACATTTTGCAGGAATATTTAAGACGAAATTAGTATTCCCTTTTAAATATCAATTTCTATGGTTTTATGTGTTTTTTTTGTTTACTATTTAATATTTTTTTCTAGAAAACTTGATTTTATGAGAGAGGGAAACTTGATTTTTTAACATTTTGTGCTTGGAAAGTTTAAAACAATATTTGTGGATTCTTGTTTTTCAAGATTTTGTACTTGGAGGCATTTACAGGCATTAGCTAATCCTATAGCAAAGGGATCATATTTCGGTGATAAATTTAATATGATGAGGAGAAATTTGAAGGCATGGTCTGAATTCCGACATGATTCTGGATTCATATGTGTTTCACTCTATTCTAGGTTTTTCACCTTCAAAATCGACCCGAACCATAGTTTTGAAAATCAATCAAAATTCTGTATCCAAGTGTGGGAAAGATTTCTACCATTCCATTCCAATGGGGTTCTCATTTTTTCCGATTCAATTTTAGTTCTAGTAAATTAAAACTAAATCTCAATATATTAAAGGCATATAACTTCAAAGCTAATTCTGATACCCCTCTTTAATTTCTATAGCTTAATGTGTGAAAAGGATCTACTAATTGTATGCTTAGTTTGGACATAATAACTAAATCAAAATAGTTAGTAGAGGCTTTTCACACATTAATGATTCAATCATAATGGAAGAGGAAAGGCTCCCACTTATCTCATTGTGGATCACTTTCTTTTGTTGTTTTGCTTTCAGATTTCATCTGAGATTTGATAGCATCATTCGAGTGATTGTAAGCCTCTTCCCAAGCAGCGGTCATAGTTGGGTTCAATTTGTTTGTAACAAATCCCTCGATTGTCATCAATAGAGCAGAGTATTTATTTTTTAAGGATTTTAATATTATACTTAAGTATAGTATTCTAGGGGATTGAAAAAAACATGTTTATAAATAGGTAGGCGAATATTAAATATGAAACATAAAATTAACACTGAAATGTGTAAATTTTGCCCAATATTATGATAAAAAACATTTTTTAGGTAAATATAGGCGATATTAGACACTAAAAATAGCCAAATAACTAATTTATTTTTTGAAAAAAACCCAAAAAATAGCCAATTGACGAAATTTCGCCATTTAAAATTACCCTGCAATAGAGTTGGTTTCACAATCTACACAACACCCGAATTTCATAATAACTATTTAGATGTTTAATAAACAAAGATATTAAATATAAATCTCATCTTTCAACACAATGAGTATTACCTCAAAGTGTGCATCAATGAATCCCTTCTCACATGAAGTGATCCCAAATAGGTCAGAGTGGTTTCTTTCAGTGTCACTTCTCCTTCTTCTCGGAGTTGCATAGCAGATTCATAGGTCTACAATAGAACCCACCTCGAATAAACCATAAAAATATATTATTGATCCCTTATGAGAAAACCGATAATATAGCCAGACCTATTAATTATGCTATCTATTCCCACCATTTTGAATAATTATGCATGTTGAGTCAATAGAACAACTAAATTTCAATTATACACCATTGTAAATAAAAATATACAATCCTTCAATAAATTAACAACAATAAATTAATTGATAAACTTAGGTGAACAATGCACCGAGTATCTCTATGAAATGCTCGAACAACATTATTACTTTATTATTTCTATTTCAGAGTAACTGCTTTTATTTCTTCATATTAGTTTAGATGATAAAGGTGGGACTTGATGAAGTTTGGTAAAAAGATTCCATTAAATAAGATACGGTGTTTGATTCTGATTATGAATTTTATGAGTATTATTACTTAGTATTTATTTTTATTTTTTTTCAGATGGAGAGATCCACGGGAAACCCAACAATACTTCCCCACATTCGTGGATGGTAGAGGTGGTAAACCGCCGGCCATCCTAGCAGAAGGCCTAACCCCAGAGGACTCAAGGCTCGAACCCGTGACCTCCCCCCGAACCGAGAGAGTGTGCGCACGTCTTACCAATTGAGCTTATGTCCATTTGAATGGAGTGGTCTAAAATCTTTTTCATTTTTTTCACCTATAGTGTGTTATCATAGTTTTTTTCATGTTTGATAGCCAAAATGTACTGGCTACGATTATGTTAAGGATTACATTAAATAGATTAACAAAATCAATAATGGATTGTTTTTTAGTGATGGGAAAAACACACTATCTTATTAGGGAAATAGTCTACCTTTACAGATATTTTGTATTACATCTTTAATATATTTTAAAGGTATAAAATCATTTTTAGTTTTTGTTATATTAAATTAAATATTGAGAGGGATAAAATCTATTGAGGTGTAAAATTTTCCTTAAATTTAGAACTTTTAAAGGGGTTTGCAACTAAGTGATGTGTCAATTCATTTTGATGCTTGATAGAGCCATAGTTAAGATGGATCTATGTTGGTCTTTAGTCACATCTACTGTTGGATGATAATCCAATAGACTTTGACTTTGAACACTTTTAACTTAGTCTATTCATGAGAATAGCTTCATAGATTAAAACAAGTTTCGGTATTCCAAAAAATTGCAGGATGCTAGCTCAATGGTAGAGCATTTGCATTACATATAATGCAGAAGGTTGATGGTTCGATTCCACCATGCCCTAGGATAATATTTATATTCTATATTAGTCTTTAGAGAGACAAAATTGATATGGGGAGACAATATTTGAGACAATAAAGATTTGTTTAAAAGACAATAATTTAACACTTGCTTAGAAACAATATGTAAACTAATACAAAAGTTTCTTTTGTCTCAAATAGAGACAATAGTTTAAGACAATAACAATAATTTAAGACATTACACAAGTCCCCTTTGTCTAAAATAAAGACAATACACTAGTTTGTTTTGTGTCAAATAGAGACAATAGCTTAAGACAATAATTTTAGACACTCGCTTAAAGACAATATTTAAGACAATACACAAAATGTTTTTGCCTCAAGTTGAGACAATTTATACTATTGTCTTAAATATTGTCTCAAAACCCCCCTCTATGTACTAGTGAATATATCTTTACATTCCAAAGAGAATATACATATATTTGTCCATAAGATTGATCAACAAAAAGGGTCATAAGAGTCTTTCCTACCTAGCTTGTCTCCAAATTCGATTCTGGCATCTCCTCCTACTACAAATTTTAAAAAACAAGATTTACAGAATAGATATTCTGAGTGTTGTTCAACAATTCAACTTCATAAAAATGATAGAACTAAATACTTTTTTTTTTATTTTCCATGACAAACTAAAATAGAAACTTCATTGCCTCTCACTCACTTCCATCGAAAAATTCATAAAACACAAAAGATCCTTCATCCAAAAGGACCACATTTTTAGATTGGGAATCGACTTCGGAATTTAACTCCCTATAATCATGTGTGAAAAACAACCAATCAAATGGTTGTATAGAGATATGATTTTCCTGGAAAATATGTTTCAAGTGAAATGCCTCCATTTTTATTATTTTATTTTCCTAGTCAATGGTTGTCTTGGAGTTTCCCTACACTCGTAACTTCTTAACATTATGTTTGTCGGCAAAAAAAAGAATATTCATAGAGAAAATAATTATTCCTTCACATTTGAATCGATCCCCTATAAGTATCTGATAAGAAAATAATGAAAATGATTAATGAACAGAACTGCACCAACCCCACATTTGGGGGGATGACCCTAATTAGTGCCATCGAATTAGTCCATGGGATATTAAAATCTAGATTAAGCATTAGCGAACACCTGATATTTTTTACTTTAATCTTGGTCTTGAATTCTTGTGCCCATTTTATTGTCAGATCAATTGTTACATCAAGAGGGATGAGATTATCTTGAAAGATGCATAAATTATGTTCCCCCCAAAATGCAAAATCCATATGATAAGGAACTAAATCGAAACAATCCACCGGCTTATCAAGATATAGTTCAAGTAGGAGTTCCTGGTATTTCTATAGTGTGTTGGGAGATAGCTTTGGGAAGGATTGCTTGGGTATTTTTAGTTTACTTAGTGTTGGCCTACTTTTCTTCACTCTCATGACCCAGGTTCAATAGACCCACAAAACCAACAAAACACCCAAAGATATCAACCCAACATAGCAAGCTCAGTCGCCAGCACCCATGACACAAGTGCAGTCTCACCTGAGATATCTTTTCCAGAACCATGTTTCCATAGTCGACGAGGGATTACATTCCCCTGGCGCGCATCCAAGGAGCTTGATAGAGTCAGAAGGTTGGAGTTTTTTTACTGACTCAACAGTGGCGCAACAGTGCGACACATCCAACGTGCGACACCAACTTTCCCTTAACAACTTAGCAACTGGCACAACTGTGTGATAGGGATCATTCCTTAACAATGAAGGACATTAGCGCAATTGTATTACAACTTAACAATAAATGAGCATGAAATAGTACACAATGCTTTGGTGATGCTTTAGTCATTCATTCATTCAACTACTTTTATCAATATTGCGACATTCACTTAAGCAATAAACATAAACAATACAAAATAGCCCACAAATATTCAACAAGCACATTCATTCGACACAAGATGTAACGTGGAAACCCATCGAGTAAAAACCACAAAGGTGATCTTCATCTAGCATGAGAAATATATGGCACCTCTCAATCTACGACTTGACTACAGACTGTTTGAGATAAGTCTTTTCAGCTCAAACTCTTTCTTGTTCTCATGCTCTCTGGTCTTATTATGCTTTCTTCTACTCTTACTAATCCACACACATCCTGGATCGATTCTTCTACTATACTATCTGCGCACTCAGCTACAAGAATGACTCTTACAAAATGATCTGCGCACACAGCTACAAGTTTGTGGCTCAACAACCTTCTACTACTATCAGACTTCTCTTTGATTTCTCTAATTATTTCTAACTATTCCCAACCTCTAACAACCAACCAAAAACAACACAACGAACCCTTATACAAAACGGGTTCCTCTTATTTATAGATTCTACAAGACCGTGCAGGGTCGACTGGGCACAACGCATTTATTACAGTCATAAATAGCCACAAAAACATCTTCCATTACATTTATTACAAGCCATAACTAGCCACGGAAACGTCTTTCAATCTTCCACCACCTCTAGTACCTACGGTCTTCCTGACCTATCGCTTTCAAGCCTTTACTCTTTTACCTACCCACATATTCTCTTTTCCTTCGTCACACTGCTCCTCATCGCAGCTTTCTCCCTTTTGCGCTTCCTTTCCTTCCTTTTCCTTTCTTTACTGCGTCGCACGCCTATTTTTCCTTTCTGCGCATGCGCTTCTATTGCTTCATTTGCTCTTTCCTGGCCCAACACTTGGGTAGATGACGATTGTTCCATGTTCACTTTGTATTTCTAGTGTCGACCATTACTTGGACCTCACCGATTGTAACCTTGTTTACTTTGAATACTAAATTATTGGTACTCGAGTTTCGGTACCCTTACATGTTTTGTGTTTAAGTTTAAGTGCATAAGTACTTGACAAGGTTGTTGGGTGCAAGAAGGTTTGGGAAATGTCTAGTTCATATTTGAAGGTATTGGTGGGACATGGAGAAAGAGGTGTAGTTTATTTTCAAGTAGCTTGAATGACCAAGTCTTTAGGAGGAATAATGACCAATTCTTTAGGAGGAACGCCAAGCCAGTATTACATAATTGCCAACGGTCAAGTTTCCTATGGTATCGAATCTTGAAGGGTGCTTAAAGAGAATTGAAGAAGTTCTTTTGCAAGCAATAAATTTCACAATAGTCATGAAGGTGATAATTGTTTCATGAAGAAACTAAAGTGATAGTTGCATTGGCAGCATTGATTTTGAAGGGTTCGACACCAATTCCATAAGTATATGTGAATTGCGTTCCTATGCAGGGAAGTGATCATTAATAGTGTTGCATTTAGCAAATTGTCAAAAGCACAAGTGTATAGTGAACACCGATGCCGAGTTGGACGAGTTCACACTAAAGCCCAATTTCAAGCATACTCGACATTCCAACAAGAAGATAGCCTCTATGAGGAAGAAAGGTTTGAAACTTAGCAGGAAGGTCAAGGTGAAGCTAAGAAAATATTTCATCAGTTCTCACATAATATAAATAGTGCTGTTTTGGGTTGCAGGTGCTAAGAATTCACTTGAAAAGGTGACTAAGTATAAGAGAACATCCATGGAAAGCTTAGATGATGAGGTAGCTTCACACCATGAAGAGAGTGATGGTAGAAAATATTCTAAGGTTAATCAGACTAAGGCATGACTTATGCTTTATAGGACCTTGTTAAGAAGCTTCAAGAGTTCCTAGAACAACAACAAAGCACCCAAGAATTCACAAAGGTTAGAATCAGGAAGGCCATCGATTCGTGCAATGAAGTGTAGGTCAACAATTGGAGAGTTATAAAAATTGCAATTTTACATTCCAAAAATTGTAATTTCAATGATTAATTGTTAATTTATTCCAATTCCAACGTGTGCATATTTCAATTGAAATTGAAATTTTGGATGTTTTAAAGTCAACAATAAAAAATATTGAGCAGCAATTGCAATTTTGGCGACTACAAATTCATCTTCATCTTCTCTATTGTGTGAATATTTAATGTAATATGGTTTAGTTAGTTTTTGGATATCTTATGAAAATATGTTAAAGAAGTACTTTTTTATAAAAGGCTCGCACATCTCAATAATAAATTTGATGGTGTATGCCATTTTTTTATTATTTCTCATGAGATGCATTATGTTTATCTGTTATTAATATTAATATTCAATATGTAATTAAATCCAATGGTATCATATCCTAGATCATATGAGATTCTGCTCATGAGTGATTAAGTAGTCAAGGTTTTTTTAGCAATAGTTGTTAGGATTCATATTGGGTAGTCAGGTGTCCCCACGCTCCTACTCCTAGTACCCTACCTCATGGGTTTGGTGTTCTCAACAATTTCATCTATTAGTGCTAGGGTTTTTAGTATGCCCTTCATTAGAGGAAATTCCAACTCAAAATGGGCCTTTTAACTCTAGTTCAAATTCCATGTCATCATGTGTTAGCCAATGAAATTGCTTTAAATTTGAAATACTGTATAGGTCTTAAACACTTTTTTATTATAAATTTGGGGATATGTATCATAAAAAAAACTACTTTTTTGTTTGTATTTTCGACATATCTCCCTATGCTTTTACTCAAATTTCGATCGGGAGAGCTCGTTGGATGCGGAATTAAATTCTACATCCAACGAGTACCCACTCAGCATACTTTTGACGAACCCCACTACCCCAAAAACAAGAAATACCTGATCGAAATTTGAGTAAAAGCACGGGGAGATATGTTGAAAATACAAACAAAAAAGTAGTTTTTTTTCTTTTCCTCCTCCAAAATTAATAAATATTATTTTATTATTTTAACTATTATTTTATTAATTTTTTTTAGGAGGCTCATTTTGAGTTGAAATTTCCTCTAATTTTTTGAGGTTCTAGATCTAATGATAATGTGTTACTATTTATCCTCTTCCAATTTTTTTCCTCTCCACTAGGGTTTTTATCCAGTGTTCCAGGGTTTTATTCACTTTTCCTTCCCTAGGATTATTCTCTAGGGTTCCTACTTAGGGTTTTCTCCAAGGATACTCCTCCAAATCTCACATTTTTTCTCCACTTGATGGGTTATTGGGAGATTTATGAATGATGGTTTCTTTTTTGGCTTACCACTTACGGTTTTTTAGCATAGACTTGGAACTTGCTAATAGACACTCTACCCAAACCTTGTGTTGTTCCAATAATTCAAGTCCATCAATACCCTACCATAGTTGACAATCTCTCTAGATTTATATCAATGATCTATATCCCCATTCATTGCCAAAATATTTCCATCACTTCCCTTCCATTGCTTCACCTTTCAATTTTCAACATCTTTCTTTTATAGATCACATCCCTATTGAGCTACTACATTTTCTATAATCCCTCAAGTTTGACCTATTTGTAATTGGTTGTCTCTTGCACAATTCATCCATTAATCTACCACAAAACCTAGATTTGGTGCTATATATTTAGTTATCTACAAGAACCTTTTCATAGCACATACAACTAAGGAGTGGGGTTTTCAAGATCATCGACAACACCATAAGCTTTAGTTGTAATTCCACTCACAACCCTCAATGACTGCACTCTGCTAAATTGTAAAAGACATCTTAGATCTAGACCATAATGTTCCTTTCTTTTCCCATTTTAGCCACTTTTTACAATGCACACTCCTCAAGGTTGATCTCTAGGCTAGTGCTAGCATTTTTACCCATCAATGCCATAATGCCTCCATCTAGCTAACCCACTCAAGAGAATTCTACCATGGTCCCCTCCACTTCTATTCAATACTTGGTGCAATATCTTAATGAACTAATGAGGTTGCATTTTCAAAATGTCAAAATTACATTTTCCTATAGTTGAAATTGTAATTTTAATAATTATTCAATTGTTGAAATCGCAATTCTTGATCACCAAAATTGCAATCAACCAATTGTTGAAATTTTATTTTTCATTAAAATAACTTATTGTTGATATTAATTATTGAAATTGTAATTTATTTATGGATGGTCAAATTACAAATTTTCATAAGAAATTGTAACTTCTATAATCTTTTTATTCTTGGATTTGCCAAAAAATGTTACCCATCTTCATGGGAACACCCTTTAGAAACTAGAAATTATAAATTAAGCAATTTAAACAATCCACGTATTGCCTTTTCATTAGTCTAAAATTACATTTTAAGAAATCAAATATTGTGATTTCAACAAATAGATCATTGTAGACTTGCAGCTTTAGCAATCGCAAAATGTAATCTCAACAAAGAAGCAATTCAAAGATTAAAAATTGTTGTTTTAATAATCACAGTTCCTTGGAATGCTAACCATCATTTACTGGTCAAATTTTATCATAGTTCTTGTTGGTAATAGTTCATATTGGTCATAAATCCTATCGGTCATAGTTCCCATCAAACATAGTTCTTATCATTCATGGTCCACCATCAAAATTATTTTTCATCATAGTTATTATGTTCCTGAGTATTAGTTCTTAAGTCATAGTTCCTATGTCAAATTTCTTATTGGTCAAACTTGATCATAGTTCCTCCATCAATGTTCCTATTAGTCATAATTCCTCAACCATAGTCCCTTCATGAATTTTTTTTGTTGATAATAGTTATTTCTTCAAAGATCCTATGAAGATCATAATTCCTTCATCAAATCTTCTGTTGGTCATAGATCCTAGTGGAACTTTGACCAAACTTCATCAAAATTCTTATCAATTATAGTTTATATGGGTCATAGTTCCTAAGTCAAATTTCATATCAACTAGGGTTCCCATTGGTCATAATTCCTTGCATAGAGTTCTTGTTTAATTATTTCCTTAGTCATATTTCTTGTTGGTTATAGTTCTTATGGATCATATTTTTTGTTGGTCATAGTTCTTGCTAATCATAGTTTTTATGATATTTCCTCAATCATAATTCCTTCATCAAAATTATTGCTAAGCATGTTTTTTATCATTTATAGTTCCTAAATCATAGTTATTTCATCAAATTTCCTATTGGCAATAGTTCCTACATCAAAATTCGTTTGTTTTGGAACTATAATTAACTAAAGAAATTTGACCAACGAAATTCATTTTCTATTTTAAAATCCCTATTAATGATTTTGTTTCTTCTTTTTTGAAAATTATTTATGTGTTGCCATCCTTCCTATGATCCTTTCCCTTCACCTCTAAGACACTTATAACTCCTCTTGCTAGTTCTTATTCTATAAATATCATTGTTACCTCACCATCTATCTTCCTTCCATAGTCCATATTAAATATTCTCTTAGAGTTTCCCTATAATAAATTCATAATTATTGTGAAAATATGATTCACAACAAGATCTAGGCACTAAAGGAATCCTCACAATTCAAGATATTCACAAATTATGCCTAAAAATAGTGAAAAGACTGAAATTAACACATAAGAATGGAGCAAATAATAGATTTTATTATCACTATCCAATATGTAAATCTGCCTGAAACATGTTTATATTACATTTGTAGTAAATCGTTAGCCTTTGGAGACAAATTGTATGCATACATGTGGCAGGATTAGATTGGACCGCAAAACCCCCCCTAGGTGGACCAATGAGCTCCTGAACCACCTTAAATGGTCATGAATACCTGTGTGAACGTGGTTGGAGCATTTTAGGACATAAATTAAGGTAGGGTAGGCGTGGTGGAGTGCATGGGTGAGTGGTAGTGGCGCTATGCAGCAATAAATGGTCTAAAAGGTCTAAAACCACCCAAATACCATGCATGGGCGCCTCTGGTCAACAAATTTCCCTGTTTTATGGAGTGGTAGTGCACCAAGGACTAAAATATCATAAATTAGGGTGCATGGGTAACCATAATGATCAATTGTGGGTGTCTGGGTGTATTAATGAGTCCAACACACCAAAAGGACCTTGCTTGACCAACACAACCTAGTTTTGGACCATATAACATATGTATGAAACTAATGAGAATGTTTCCTAGGTGTATGACATGGTACTAAGGTGGTATAATGATCTAACACCCCCCCTTAATCCTTACTTAGTGTAAATACATCATAAAATTATTGAGGCCTTGGAAACTAAGGCTCAAGTCACCTCTTACAAAAGTTTATTTGTCCATATAACCAAAGTAAGGAGGAAAACCTCATGGGAACAAAACCCCCTCTAAAAAATGGACATGGATCTAATCTAAGTGAATATAAGCAATCACCATGTGTCACACACTACAAGAAGTGATCTAAGATAGGTGAATGTCTTCTCTATAAAGATCTTGGTGAAGATGCCAGCAGTTTTCTCTACATATGGGCAATGCTGCAACGATATCACATCCTCATGCACCAACATCCTGATCTAGTGCATGTGTATCTCTATGTGCTTGGTCCTCTGTCTATACACTATATTAGTGTAAATATTGATCACACTTTGATTATCACACCAAATTACTGTGAGTGAATCAAATGTGAATCCAAGTTCCCCAAGAATACCTTGCAACCACACACACTGTGTAGCAGCATTCAGTGCTCCTATGTACTCGGCCTCAGCTGACAAAATGGATGTAGTGTGTTGTTTATTTCCTAACCAACATATGGGACCATGTGCAAGCATGAATACATAACATGAGGTGGAATTTTTGTCAATGGAATCTCCATCCCGATCAAATTTAGTAAATCCAACTAGTTCTAATGGAGAACTAGCATCATAGTGTACCCCGAAGTGTTTGGTTCCTTGCACATAATGAAATATCCTTTTTGCAGTATTCCAATGGATCTCATGAGGATCCTACATATATATTACAACAACACCTACAACATAATCCAAATCAGGTCGAGACTGTGTGAGATACAACAAGCTCCCAACTAGTTTCATGTACAACGAGTTGTCCACCAATGGAGATGCACCAAAATCACCTAGTTTTATTCCTGAAATGAATGGGCACTTGGATGCCTTACATTCAGCCATATTGAAATTAAATTACATGTCTGAATCATACTTTTATTGGCCGACCTTGATCCTTGCATCATATTTCTCAATCTCGAAGCCGAGAAATTGTTTCAACAATCCAAGGTTAGTCATAAAAAACTCACTATGCAAAGAGGACTTTATTGATCCTATATCATCAATGCAACTTCCTGTAATCAAAAGGTCATCAAAATACAATACTATGACCTGAAATAAATCACCAATATGGTGCAAATATACATTAGTATCATATTTGCATCACTCGAATCCTAGTAAAAGAAGGAAGTTATCCATCTTGGCATACCAAGCCCTGGGGGATTGCTTGAGGCCATAGAGTGACTTCTTCAACTTGCAAAGAAGTGAAGGATCATGAATGAAAACTTCAGTATTATTCATATATATCTCCTCATGAAGGTCACCATGAAGAAAATCACTTTTAACATCCATGTGGTGAACCTCACATCATTTAGATGCAACAATGGCTAAAACTAGCCTAATTGAATCCATCTTTGCTACTGATGTGAATGTTTCTGTATAGTCCACTCCTTGGAATTGAGAGAAGCCTTTGGAAACCAACCTTGCCTTTTACTTGATATCTGAACCATGTGAAGCCACTTTGGTCCTATATAACCACTTACATTGCACTAGTTTTCTCTTGGAAGGTAGAGGAACCAAATCCCAAGTTTCATTGTCTTGCAAAGACTTGAACTCATATTGCATGGTTGTTTACCATATTGGGTCAAGTGAAGCTTCTTGATATGTTTGATGATCATATCCAACCATCATATATCATCTCTCTGGAAGATTAAATTCACAAGTGGAAAAAGCATTGTGAAATTGAGATTTAGTCTACCTAGAGTCTAGTGGATCTCCAACAAGATCACTGGCTGCTTGTATGGTTTTCTCAACCCACTTTGATAGAATTGGTGATTCATGATCTGAATTCATGTCATAATTACCATAATCAACATCACAATCAGGAAAATAAGAGTAATAATCATCACTTACATAATCATGGAGTGGAGGATGTGAGCAATCCCCTTGAGCTAGTTCGATCTCCTGCATGGGCTCTTCTTCGAACTATACACTCCTTTCAATGAAGGTTTTTTGAGATGAGGGATCAAAGAGATTGTATCCCTTTGCATATTCAGCATATCCAACCATAATGGACTCCTTTATTTAAGGTTGCAAGGCCTTTCTCTTCTCAGGAGGAATTCTATCCCAAGCCTTTGAGCCAAAAACCCTCAAATGAGAAACATTGGGCTTGTGAACACTCCAAGCCTCAAATGGAGTTTTTCCTTCCAATTATTTTTGTGGAGATATGTTCTGAACATATGCAACAAATTAATAGTTTCATATCATATCTTAGGTTACAAACCATTTTCCTCTATCATGCATGTCTCCATCTCTTTTAGAGCTTTGTTCTTGCACTCTACAACACCATTTTGTTGTGTTGTGTAGGGAACAGAATGTTGCATCTCAATGCCACTATCATGGCATGGTTGTTTTAATTTCTTGTTGATATAATCCTTGCCATTTCAATCCTAATAAGCTTTATTTTATTCCCACACATGTTGTCAACTAAAGCCTTGAACACTTTGAAAGTCTCATAGACTTCAGATTTTTGTTTGAGAAAATACACCCAGCAATACCTTGAGAAATCATCTATGAAAGTCAACACATACCTTGAATTCCCATATGAGGGTGTGGGAATAGGCCCTATCATCTCTGAATCCATTATATCAAGCACTTGGATAGCCCATATCCTTCCCTTTGTCATATTTGCACTCAACATGTTTTCCCACTATGCACCCTTTGCAAGTTCCTTTGGAAAACTTGATGGTACGAAGCCCTTGAACCATTCTATCCTTGCTTATATCTTGAAGGTACCTTTAGTTGAGGTGTCCATACCTCTCATTCCACAACTTAATGGTTTCATTATCATGTGAAAAGAGTGCATTCCCTTGGGAGTAGGGGAGGAAGTGAGAGAACTTATACATTCTCGAATCATGGTCACCAAAACTCACTACACTGAACTTGGCCTATAGAGATTTATGATATATCCACATCATCTTCAGTAAATGTTACTATCATGGATGTATGTGTGTGTGTGTCATTTGATAGAAAGAGAGTAGGATCTTTGCAAGTTCAGGTACAAACATCACATTGTTGAAATACCCATCTTCTAGGTTGATCCTGCCAATCCCTTTGGCTTGGATCTCTTAATCATCACCCATGAAATGGATGGACCATTGTAAGGATGTATGGTCGAGAAGGAATCTTGCATGGAACCTATGTGTATTGAGGCACTTGAATCTATGATGAAGTATGAAGAGCCTGGAGACCCGACGACCAAAGCATGGAATCTATCTGTGTTCTCTGAGCTTGAACCTCCCTCTTTCTTCCTTGCGCCTTCTGGAAGTGGGATGTTGTTATTATCTAGGAGTTGTGCCATCATGTCAATGGTTTTCTTCATGCATGAACTCTCTGGATTCCACCCCTTGTTACAATAAGTGAATTTGTCTTCTCTTGCTTCTTCTTCTCTTTGTCCTTGCTAGGATTTGCACCCCCATCTGAAGATTTGGGCTTGTCCTACTTCTTCTCCTCTTGTTGCTTCGAATCCTTGGCTTGATTCGAAACTACAAAATCAAGGGCTTTATCCTTGGTGGATTTGATGGTACCCATTTGCACCAAATTGTCTTGTTCCTGAGTCAAAGACTCCATGAAGTCTACCAATGAAATCATTCTCTAATTTCGAGCTATCATCTTGCTTGAGTGGAATGAGGAGATAAACACTGAGTATTCAGGGCCTAGCTTCGAAAGGATGGACAAGATCATTTGCTCTTCCTTCTTGTCCATGCCAAATTGTCTTAGTTGAAGCACCAACAACTTGAACTTTGTGATTAAATCCTGGATCATCTTAAAGTGAGTTGGGCTCAATGAGATCAACTCATTTTCGAGTTGGTGTCCTCTCATCTCATCAGTCTTCCCAAACAGTGACTCGAGCTTG
This sequence comes from Pseudotsuga menziesii, assembly GCA_001517045.1. Taxonomy (NCBI): domain Eukaryota; kingdom Viridiplantae; phylum Streptophyta; class Pinopsida; order Pinales; family Pinaceae; genus Pseudotsuga; species Pseudotsuga menziesii. The sequence continues at coordinate 102,403 of LPNX011166304.1, forward strand.
AGCCGAAATTTATTGGGTGTAGTAATACTGCCTACATGGAAGATAATATGCATTGATATACTGAGACAAAGCATCATGAATGCCTCATCCAATCTATTAAAGTACTTTGATTTTTCCACAGCAAAGTTGGGTTCGTTCTCAATCCCCATGGTGACTCTATAGAGGCATTTCAACCTGATCTAGATCACCATGTCAGCCTTCTATTCAAAATAGTTGAATGGGGTAAGCAATACATGATTATGCCCAATTTCTTCTCACGCACTGAGTGATAGAAACATTGGAAGTACCTGCAATGTAAACACTCGATTTTTTCTGGAAGAAACCCTATATAGCAACTCAAACGCTCTGCATTTGATTTGCAAATCCAAAGAGATATGATTCCATGTGAAAATATGATTCACAGGAAGATTTAGAATCTAAAGGAATCCTCACAAATCAAGATATTCATAAATTATGCAGAAAAAATAGTGAAAAGACTGACATTAACACATATGAATGGAGCCAATAAAAGAGTTTATTATCATTGTCCAGTATGTAAATATGACTGAAACATGTTTATATTTAAATTTGGAGGCAATTTGGATGCATACGTGTGGCATGCTTAGACTGGACCTCAAAAAATCCATAGGTGGACCATTGAGCTCCCAAACCACTTCAAATAGTCACGAATGCCTGTGTGAATGTGGATGGAGCATGCCAGGTCATAAATGAAGGTAGTGTAGGCATGGTGGAGTGCATGGGTGAGTGGAAGTGGCTCTAGGCAACAATAAATGGTCCAAAAGGACCACAAACACCCAAATACCATGCATGGGCGCCTCTTGTCAACTAGTTTCCATGTTTTATGGAGTGGGAGCACACCAAGGACTAAACTCTCATAAATGAGGGTGCATGTGTAACCAGAATAATCAAATGTGGTCACATGGGTGCATTAATGAGTCCAAAACACCAAAAGGACCTTGCTTGACCAACATAACCTATTTTTGGACCATATAACATAAGTATGAAACTAATGAGAATGTGTCCTAGGTGTATGACCATGGTACTAAGGTGGTATAATTCTCTAACAATTTTCCTCTACAAAGGTTTATTTGGAAGACTATTATTATTTGAATGAATTGGGACAATCTAAGCCCCTTCATCTCTTCCATATCCCCCTACATATTGCCCTCCACTAATATTCATCATTTCACTTAAGGGCCTCTTCTTGTCATCATAAACCATTTTACTTTGGGAAAGCCTCCTTGCACATACCATGATTTGCATGTATCCCATCTGGGAAAATATCAAGGGTGTGAATTTATGGAGAGAAACATCAATGCATATAATATCCATAGTTAAAAGAGATCCCAACTTGATCTAAGTGGCTCCCACAAGAGGCATTTCTTAATTGTTTTTTACTACCAACACACTTTAGGTAAAAACCCTTAGACAATATTCATTCTTGCTGTGATAATCACAAGGATACAAATAGTTGTTTACCTCATAAAGATAACTTTTCTCCCATAATATTTTGTGACCTTCTGTTGTTGTCCATGTATTCAATATGTATTCATGCATAGGTAATATGTAGTGCCATCATAAACCTTCGAAAGAGATGCACAAAGAAATGGATCAATTCCTTTTCGTCCGTCCTCTCCTCCGATCGTGGTGGTTCTATCAATAATCTTGCATCTCATACCCAAACATTATCATATGATTACATTTGTCATCAACTAAGACTTTTAAATATGGTCCCTATTATCAACTACTTATGTTGTTTTGAGATGTATAGATGTGTTAAATAAATGTAAATCATTTGATGTTTTTAACAAAAAAAATTAAAACTATATTGTTATTGTTGTGCACTTAGTACATAGGCATTTGGAGGTCTAAGATACCATCTCCATAATTATTTTCATTTTTTACACAATTCTAATATTTTGAATAGGATTTATTAATACTATAAATGAATATAAAACATTTTAAAGTTAACCCTACTTTTATTTAGTGTTATATTTTAATTTTAAATAACTTTTAGCTATATCACATAATTGATACATTATATTTTTCTTCAATATAAGTTATGCATAGAAATATAATTTATGCATTCTTTTCATATGATATAATTTAATATATGGTTTTTTCAAATTATTTATTTATTTTATTAATTTAATTTAAACATGTGTAAACACAATATAATTCAATACAAAATTTATGATAATATAATTGAATATTTTAAATTTTAGTTAATGTATACTATTTTAATATTTTGTAATTTTATTTTTTTGTCAATTTATCTTAATTTAATTTGATGATTTGTTTCTTTAATTTAATAATTTTAAGATTTATTTTATTTTAAACATTAGTTGAAAATATAATTTTTTACTTCTATTAACTTAATAAATAAATTGCACTTATAACATAATCACAAAAACTTAAAATACATATTTAACATAATCATTTTTTAAATTTCCATATAACAAAACCTAAAAAAGCTTTGTTTAAAAATAAGTTGTAACAATTTTAAAAGATAAAAACCAATTTCATATTACATAAAACACATTAAATTAAATATAATAAATTGTAATACAAATTAAATTTAAAAATAAATATAAAATTAAATATAATAAATTGTAATACAAATTACATATAAAAATAAATATAAAACTAAGTGAAAAAAAGATAAAAATAAGATTACTTCCAAATTTAGCTAATGAATATCACTTCAATTCTATTAAACCCAAAATACTAAATACTAACTTTCAAATGGCTAAAGATAAAAATATAACAAGGAATTTGGCATCTAGCACCCCTCTTAGTGCCCATATAGCTTTGAGATAGTTTACAGAATAATTGGAATTTTAACTGATTAAATCCAAATTTCAATTTGAACATCGATGGGTGATGCATAATAGGTAAGATAACGTAACACCCTTAGTGCTCATATAGCTTTTAGATAGTTTAAAGAATAATTGGAAGTTTAACCGATTAAAATTTCAATTTGAACATCGATGGGTGATGCATAATGGGTAAGATGGCATAGAGGCATTATGGATGGCCACAATCTCTACTTTTTTGTGAGACATGTGAACGAATTGTGGTGCCCACTGGTTGGTATTGGAACAACCTTGGGTTTAGATTCTTTTAACTTCTCTTCCAAAAGCATCCTTGCACATTTTTGTATTGTATTTTTGTTGGAAGGTAGTGGTGATGGATATTTTTTACCAAAAACAATGGTCCACCTTGCACTTGATTTCTCAATTCTGTTTATATCATGTATATGTATTTCTCTTTTACACAAGCAGATTCATCCTATCACTTGTTTTTTGGTGTGTGGATATGGTAATAGAAATGGGAAGGAACATGGAAAATAAATAATTCAACCTCTCCTCTTCTAGCAGATGGTGAGGAGGCTCCACAATATCGCCAATGTCGAGAAAGTTTTCTTGATCGATGGCATTACATAAACTTGGATTGCATGTAGAAGTTGAGCAGAATATTTATGAAATATTACTACAGTCAATTTCTGGTCATTGTGCAAACTTGCAAAGCCCACCTAAGTTGTTTATCTCGCCCATTGCTTATTTCAACCATCATGTAGCTCAAACATCTTGTATTCCATTGAATGCTATGCAAATCCAAGGAGTTTGTACTCGATCACCATATGTGTTTAGCCAATCCTTGCAAATAAGTTGCATTTGAGTATCTCAATTTATTGATGGTGGGAAAATATGTTGAGCATTTTACAACATTAGATCTTGACCTCGAGCTGGGATGGTTGAATATTGAATGAATAAATCCATTTGAAGGTCCACAAATGGCCTAGAGAGTATTAATAGACATTGAAAGTGTTTATCTATGTTGTATAACATTGATAACATTTCTGCAATTTGTAACGAAGCTTGAGAACACGAGTAGAAACGTTTTTAACAAACCATGAGTTCTCCTAAACAAAGAAAATGTAGTTTTCACTGTTGTAACCTACATCTTTATGGATACATAAGATATAGTTTTGGATAAAAAGTCGGAATACCAAGATAAAATATGATTACTTAATAGAAAATGTAATAGCGCAAACTTGGATTGATACCTCTTTTTTGGAAAATGTTGTTCTAGTGATCAACCTCAAACTAATAATTAATATTCATGGCACATTGTGTTTGGTGTCCTTTGTGGTGCCACTCTTATTGTCTATTGTTGAACATATCAAGGAAATAAGATGAATCCCATCTCAGTAAGGAGCACAATGACAAGATACACCACTGAAATCTATCTTGATGAATTGGCTTAGCTTCATACCTTTTACCTCAACTGGTCCACTCCATTCACTTATGTTCATGTTTATAGGTGTTGCAAATATCACAATGAAATGAATCAATTTGGGGCCACGTTTGCTTTAACCTGATCCGTTGATTTTAATGTCAATCCTAGTGGTATGTGATACTTAGTGGTCGCAGATTTCATTGTTCATCCGAGTGGACTATAGTACAACTTGGCCATACAGAGAATGGGTTCCTCAAGGCCATGTATCATAGAAGGATGATGGATGTTATGGTATGGAGGAGGGTGTTTGAAATGGAAAATGATAGATGAAATACAAAGAAATATTATCGAATGGACATCTGGGTGCACTGACAACCATATTTATTAAACAGTTGTTGGGTTGATGGTGTTCATAGCCAACAACAAGGTCTCACTGTGAAGGAGTGCAGAAAGAGGATAATCCTAATGAGACTGGTAGAATACAGAAGAGGAGGAATTAATGAGGGCGAAGTGGGGTCTGATGACACGCAGATAAACTAAAGTGAATATGCAATCGAGGTTAGCTTGATAGGGGAAATGTGAAGTGGATTTTGATTTCAATGCTTCCCACTACAATAATAAATTCATTGGAGCTCGTTATTTTTATCAATGGATATGGTGTATGTAGAATAGAGAACCTTTCCATCTTTCTTCCTCTATTCCCTCAAGGCATCATTCTCAACTTGCGTGACATTATTATATGTCGCTTGATCTATTGGTTTAGTATAGCCATTTTGGACTATCTCCCTTACAACTTGGCCTCTAAACAGATCCTTCATAGTTAGAGATGAATATTCATAATTCTTTCCTGAGAAAATTGGAATTTGTAAAATTGACATTTGTCCAAAACCTGCTTTGATACTAGATTCGAGGAGAGAAAATTTATGTGACAGTTAACTTGAGTTATTGTGCAGTAAATATTTTAAATTTATTATCTGTTGGACTACGACACGCTACCTTTTAAGAAACCCCACCTTTATCTTCGACGATTTTACTTCAACAAGTTTACTTCGACCGAAATAAATTCAATGGTATTTTACTGCGACATACTTTTACTGCGATAGACAAGCCTTCACACTTGACTGCAACAAAAAAATTCACTTCGACAAGACTCAACTTTTACTTTCACGTTGACACACCTTTTACATAATTTTATCCCGACACACTTTTACCTTGACAAACACCCACTTGACTTTGATGGGATTTTACCGCGACACACTTTTACCTGTGATCAACTCCCACTTCGACGTGATTATAATACTAAAAGGTTATCTTGTTATATAAAGTATATTTTCCACTTCATTGTGAAAGGAATATTTTTACCACCCAGTCGATCGACATAACTTCAACATGACCCCACTTTGACAAGTACACATTTAACCACTCATTAACTTGATATGAACCTTGACACAATTTTACTATGACAAGTTCACAATATCATATACCCAAAATATATTAAATAAGACTTGTGTCGAGCACTCTGAGGTTAAAAATTAAACTTTTACTCGGTGAAATATATGTGGATTCTTGACTTCTTTTACAAATGGTGAATGTAAACAACATTCACACAAGTAAATATGGAGAAGATGCAGACCATAAATAAAACATACATTCAACCATAAAACTATAGGTTTGTATATTATCGCGACATAACAAGAGAACTACAACCTTATTTACATACTTGGAAATTTACTTGGATGTTTCACCTTTTACAGTGCTTGGGATCTCAACATATTCCAAAACCATGAGCTTGAGATCTCAAAATTTTCTCAAATTTCTTCTTCTTCTCCTTTCTCTCTTACTCTATTCTTCTCCTAGAGTATCTCCTCTCTCCTCTTTGTTTTTCATTCATTTTTCTTCTACATATACAAAGACTAAATTTTGCTTCTCTTGGAAGCTACCGACTAGCATTAAAGACTATAATTAATTTCCACCTAAGAACTTGACTTTCAGAAATAAAATTCATCTGCTTATATATGGTTAGACATGAACTCCATAACTTGACAGACTGGATGAAAAACTTTTTCTTCTACATACTTTGACTGAGCCAGTTGATATGTGATGCATATCTACTTGTAATTAATATTTCCAACACTCCCCCTTAATTGTAAGCAGATGGGGATCATTAAAAACAAATTTAACAAAATGTTTAAGAGTTGGAACTTTCTCTGTGCATGGAAGAATTCGCTGAGCAAAACTTATTACACCTAAATAAATTCATAGACACTGGAACTTGTCCCTTTCCAATGATTTTGTAAATATTTTTCCCTGCTGATCTTCAAACTTGCAAAATTCTAAACAAATTTTTTTTATTCACAAATTATCTTATGAAATGATACCTTGTGTCGATTTGCTTGGCTCTCTTGTGGAACACATGGTTATTTGACAATGCAATAGAATAACTATTGTCGCATTAAATGGTTGTTGGTTTTTGTTGGTTCTGCAAGAGATCCCTTAACATTATCCACATCTAAACAACTTGGCATGCAACACTTGTAGTTGCAACATACTCTGCTTCAGCTGAAGACAAAGTCACAATGGGTTGTTTCTTTGAATCCCACAACAAAAAACATGTACCAAAATGAAATGTGAACCCAAATGTTCTTTGCCTTTCATTTATGTTTCCTCCATTTTCATTATTAGTATATCCAATAAGTTTGAAATTTTTTGAGGTTGAATACATAATGTCAAGGTTTTTTGTGCCACTTCCATACCTCAGAATTCTCTTACCTGCTTCACAATGACAGTATTTTGGTGACTCCATGATTCTTGAGATAAGACTTACTCCATACGTGATGTATGTCGTTGTTCTAGTTAGATACATAAGGTTACCTACTAGCCTTTTAAACAGTGTAGGATCTACATTTGATCCATCATCATCCTTTCCCAATTTTAAACATGTTATCATTGGTGTTGGGGATGCCTTGCAATTAGAGACGTTGAATCTTTTTAAAACTGCATTTGCATACTTTGACTGTGATATAAATATACCACTTTCATACTGATGGACTTCAATGCCCAGAAAAACTTCATAATCCCCAAATCAATCATTTCAAATTCACTTTCCATGGTTGTTCTAAAATCCTTTATGCTAGAATCACTAGTAAATATTAAACCAACTACATGCAAGCAGGTAATTAACATGTTTCCTTGATCATTAAATTTGGTATACAACATCGGTTCACTTTCACTTCTGTTAAACCCATTCTAGGTGAGATAGGAATCAATGTGAATGTACCAAGTTATAGGAGCTTGCTTCAAACCATAGAGTGTGTTTTTCTGCCTGTATACTTTGTGCTCTTGTCCTGGAACTTCATAGCCTTATGTTTTCCCCACATACACTTCCTCCTCTAGATAGCCATTCAAAAATGCAGATTTAACATCCATTAGATAAACATACCATTTGTTTTGTGTAGCAATGACCAAAAATGTTCTGACTGTGTCCATGCGTGCGACAGGTGCAAAAGTTTCATTGAAGTCTATGCTAGGCTACTATTTGAACCCTCTTACGACCATTATTTCCTTGTGCTTCTACACATTCCCATCAACATCTTTCTTGGTCTTGAAATCCATTTCACATTGATTAAATCCTTATCTTTTGTTACATCTACCAGCTCCCATGTTTGGTTCTTCTTAATTCATTATATCTCTTCATCCATAGATTGTTCCCATACTTCATCTTTGAAAACTTCCTCAAATGTTAGAGGATAATCTATTTTAGAAAGTAATGCAAAAACTGAAAATGAATTTGGTGTACTAGCTTCATATATCTCATACAAACTTGTTGTCTTTAGTGGATTTGTCGATGTTGACCTCGTCAAACTGCTTGATGGAGTTTGTTGCAATCTTGGTGTGCTTGTTGGTGTAGCTTGAGTTGTGACTTGTGTAGATGTACCTTGTGTTGAAACATGTCGCAGTGTCCTGGGAGTTGATGGGGTTGCAACATTTTGACTTACATGTGGTGTTTGAATCACTTTCTCCAACATATCATCGTGCTCGAGAGTCAACATAACATTGACATTCTTCTTAATGATTCCATCCCATGCTTCATTCTCAAAAAATTGAGCATCATGGTTGATAATTACTTTCCTTTTGATCTGATCATCCAAATTGTATACTCTTGTGTCTTCAAAATAACCAACAAAAATGAATTTATGTCCCTTATTGTCTAATTTCCTTCTCAACTCATGTGGAACATGAGTATATGCAACAAAACCAAAAACTTTTAAATGAGAAACATTGTGATTCATACATGCTCATGCTTCTTGAGGGAATTTGTTCTTCACACTCTTTGTCAGACAATGGTTCATAATATATACAGGACTTGCCACTAGTGACTCATCCCAATACTCATTTGGAAAATGCTTGGTTTCCATCATGTTGTGTGCCATCTCCATAATGGCTCTGTTATTTCTCTCTACGACATCGTTCTACTGAGGTGTATATCACACAATTAATTGCTTATGTATGCCATGTGTCTTGCAAAAAATTAGGAAATCATTTGAGACATATTCACTTCCTTTGTATTTCCTTGATATTTTTATGTTATATCCACTTTGCTTCTCCACGAGTGCCTTGAACTGCTGAAAACATCCAAATGCATCATATCTATGTCTCAGGAAATATACCCATTTTTTCTTGTGAAATCATCAATAAAATTAAGAAGCTAATTGCAACCTCCTATGGATGGTGTCTGCGTTGTCCCACAAATATCAAAGTGCGCAATCTCAAGTGATGTGCATGGTCTATATGACTTTTCTACAAGAAAAGCCTCTCTATGTTTCTTTCCAAAATTATAGCCTTCACAAAATATTTTTTGTCTTTCAATCAATGGCAATCCTTTCACCATATTATTCATGTGTAGTAGCTTTAACCCACCAAAATTTAGATGTCCAAATCTGAAATTCCACAGCTAGGACTCATCTCGAACCTCTGATTGAAATGTTCCTTGTATTTTTTTGTCCTTTTTCTTCCTTGTCGCAGTGCTTGTCTACTTCTTTGATTTCTGCCTTGAATGCAGCTCCTGAATTTTCCTTTCCTTTCATATCTAACCTTATCCTCAAAGGAAACAAGTGATTGCTTTTCATTGGTACTTTTTCTATCAGTTGGTTGCTTGGATGTATTTAATCACACACTCGTTGTATTCCATGTAGACTCTGTAACATTTTGGTAACATTTTTCCAATGCTCATAAAATTATGTTTCAAACCTTCAACACAATAAACATCAAGCATAGTCTTTTTCTCCCCTTGTTTGGTTAGAATACCAACAATACCTTCAATGCCCAAAAAAATGACTTGGATATTATTTCCAAGTGTTACATCATTTTGAACCAATTTATCTAAACTGGAAATAAAATTTAAATTACCAATCATATGATTGATACAAACTAAATCTAAATACCATATGTCACATGTACTTTCTTGGACAACATTGCATTCAAATGGGGATGCACATGCAATAAACATTGTGCTAGTCAAAATGTTGGTGTTTCTCGACTGGTTTTGACCAAGTGATTTCCTTGGTCATACTTCTTCTTCGCGCATTCATATGAAAAATGTCCAAATTTCTTACAATAATGACATTGAGTTTTTTATTTATCAAACATGTGACCACTTGGTTGATTGGTGTTCTGATTTTGTCCTCTACCATCGACATTTGCAGGATTGTTTCTGCGTCCTCCTTTGGAAAAACTTCTTCCTATGCCTCTAGAATTAGATCTCCCCCTGCCTCTTCCATGGCTTATAGATGAGTGTGTTGCAAATGCACCTTCTAATGATGTATTTTATCTATTTATTATATGTTCATGATTGATGAGTGAGGCTTGTAACTCATCAATGGTAAACTGGGACATGACTTTGTTTTCTTCCAAGGTCACAACTAGTGATTCAAATTTTTGGGGAAGTCTTCTAAGCACTTTTTCAACAACCCTTCTATATTCTATGGATTCTCCATGGTATTTCATTTGATTTATCAAACCAATAACTCAAGTGTAGAATGATTCCACTGTCTCTTTATATTTCATTGACAGAGATTCAAAATCTCTTCTAAGAATCTGCAATTCAACAGTCATTACCTTTTCCAAGTCTTGATAGGAAGTTTGCAATGTATCCCATGCCTATTTAGTGGTATTTTCTACTGCTAATATTGGGAGTATGCTTTCATGCACGGCTTGATGTATGTGGAACAGATCCTTTCCATCTTTCTTCCTCTATTCCCTCAAGGAATCCTTCTCAACTTGTGTGAGATTATTATATGCCACCTAATCTACTGGTTCAATATAGCCATTTTGTACTATCTCCCATGCATCTTGGCCTCTGAACAGATCCTTCATAGTTAGAGACCAATATTCATAATTATTTCCTGAGAAAATTGGAGTTTGTAAACTTGACATTTGTGCATCGAAAATGGAGGACATTTTTAATTTTTATTTTCCTTAGACAAATACCTCTTTTTTAAGACAAGGTTTCTTTCCTAAACCTGCTCTGATACCAAATATGGGGAGAGAAAATCGTTGCGACAATTAACTTGAGTTACTATGCAATAAATAATTTAAATTACTTTTATTTTGGACTGTGACACACTACCTTTTGGGAAACCCCACCTTTTTCTTCGACGGGTTAACTTTGACAAGTTTACTTCGACCGAAATAACTTCGATGGGATTTTACTGTGTTGCACTTTTACAACAACATAAAATTCTTCACACGTGACTGTGACATACTTCACTTCAACAAGACTTAACTTTCACTTTCACGTCGGCACACCTTTTACGGACTTTTATCCCGACACACTTTTATTTTGATAGACACCCACTTGAAATCAAAGGGATTTTACCGCAACACACTTTTACCTGCAACCAACTCCCACTTCGATAGGATTATAATACTAAAAGGTTATCTTGTTATATAAAGTATATTTTTCACTTCGACATGAAAGGCACATTTTTACCACCCGGTTGGCCAAGATAACTTCGACATGACTCTACTTCAATAGGTCCATATTTAACCACTCATTAACTTGATATGAACCTCAATACATTTTACTATGACAAACTCACAATATCATATACCCAAAAAATATTCAATAAGACTTGTATCAAGCACTCTGAGGTTAAAACTTAAACTTTTACTCGGTGAAATATTTGTGGATTCATGACTTCGTTTACAAACAGTAAATGTAAACAACATTCACACAAGTAATTCTGGAGAATATGTGTTCCATATATAAAACATGCATTCTCTCATAAAACTATAGGTTTATATATTATAACGACATAACAAGAGAACTACGACTGCATTTACATACTTGGAAATTTACTTAGATGTTTCACCTTTTACAGAGCTTGGGCTCTCACCACATTGCAAAACCATGAGCTTGAGCTCTCAATTTCTTTTCATAGTTTTTCTTCTTCTCCTTTCTCTCTTACTATGTTCTTCTCCCAAAGGATCTGCTCTATCCTCTATGGTTTTCATTCATTTTTATTTTACATATACAAAGACTAAATTTTGCTTCTATTATAAGATACCGACTAACGTTAAAGATTGTAATTAGTTTCTACCTAAGAATTTGACTTTCATAAATAGAATTCGGCTGCTTAAATATGGCAAGACGTGAAATCCATAACCTGATAAACTCACTGACAAACTTGTACTTCTACGGACTCTCACTAAGTCGGTTGAGATGTGATGCAGATATGCTTGTAATTAATATTTCCAATAATGAGGGGGTTGTGTTGGCTCTAAGCACCCTAGATAAACTGATAGAGGAATTTAAAGGAACATATTTCAAATGACCATTCAATCTAGTAGATAAAGGCACATAAATAAGAGGAGGCTCATCCATACCAAGGGTTAGGTTAGACACCTCAAATTTAATGTGGGATTTGTTATTATTCCTTTTCCATGTTGTAACATTTTCACAATGAATCAAGCTTTGGGATATAAAGGCTTATCAAAAAACACTTACAAAGGGGTATTTTCCCAAATACCCTTATAGGAAGGAAAGATAAAATTATTACCAATAGACTATGACCCTAAGACCACACTTATCACAAGTAGGGAAATTCCTCTATAGGTTGATCCCCAATGCCACAATTTTCAGGGAAGAGCTTTGAGTCATCGTTATTAGAGGGGGGTTTCAATGAGGCATCCACCAAACCAACACATTCAAGGTTCGGAGGCACACATTACTGCTAGGATGAAAACCCCGACCCCACACCAAGAGAACCCAAGTCATTAATACCAACATTATCCTCTCCACGGTCGTCATTAACCCTAGAAGACATTAAATTGATATATGAGGGAGAAAAAATTCCTATAAAGAGAGGAAGCACCTTGCAGAACCCCATATCCTTCCTATGCAACAAACTAAGTTATTTAGAATTCAAAGAATTGAAGAAATTAGGGTTTGAAATTTTTAACTTGCTAATGAGAGGAGACAAATATACATCTACACAAGCATTATCATCAGGCATCACAAAGTTTAGGTTCAATGAGGCTGAGGGATCCTCACCATTATCCAAGTCTTTGACAGAAGAACGATTTGAATATGAATACCTAAAAGCATCATGACCCTTGGATGACTGGGGACAATCCAACTTCATGTGGCCTATTTTGCGTCACGAGAAGCACCTAAAGGACACCTTGAGAAAATAAATGTGTTGAAGAAATTCCAACCCACACCAGGAAATACAAAGCTCCTCCGAGAGCCCATTTGAAGTGTCCACCTCAACCAATAGAGAGGCCACCCTCTTATCAACATTTGAGAACATCATGTCCTCAATACAAATAAATCTCCCTACTAAGTTTTCTACTTCCTTGAAAATGAGACTGGTCCACAGCCAAAGGGAAAAACCCAAAAGCTTCATCCAAAGGTGTCACTTCCTCACTTTCTCTTTTAATGGATTGAAAGCCACATTTTACCATTCTAATACTAAAGAACCTCTACTAATGATCCATGGTCTTGACAAAATAGGTTTGGCGTCTTCCTCTGAAAGAAAATGAAACATGTACCAACCATTAACTAAAATGGCTAGCTTAAGGACATGGTCAACAAGAGGGGGCCGGGTCTTCCTAACCCACTTAGCCATTTCCTTTTTTGACATCGTGATGAACTACAAGAGACCCACCAAAGTATGCTTAACAAACCCCACAACCCAATCCATGTTCACATCTTGATCCAGAATCATATGAATTGACTCAACAAATGCTCGAAGGGTTTTTTTAGCACACCATGCTTTACATCGATCCCCAGAGAGCCACCCCGTATCAACTTTAACATGCTTTCCAACTTTATTCCCAACTAACACAACATTGTCATTTTTCACTGCATCCCCCAACATTTGCTTCGTACTAACCACAGTCGAATCCTCATGAGAAACCCCAACCACAACACTAACGTGACAACTTACTTGCAGGATTAGGCTTAGCTCCCTCAAGGAATATCCCAAGAATACAAGAGCATAAGCTAGGTGTATATTGTTGTATTTGAATGATTGGTAGTAGTTTCTTTATGCATAAAGTGTTTTTTGTAGAAGACAATCATATTACTTTGATGGCTTCCTACACGAGTTAAGGGTAGTTGTGCAATCTACCCATGCAAAAGGTATTGAATTGCAAATTGTAGAAGAATGGAGATGCGAAGACTTGCTACCATTGCTGCACACTGTAGTTACCATAGGCATAAATTGATTGTTCAAGTGTGAAGCTTGTGTGCGAATTTAGCTAATCTTGTAGTAACAATGTGACAAGAGAAAGAGTTGAAGCATACTAGATATATTCCCAAACATGTGATTTGAAATTCACTAAGATTTTTATTAGCGATTTACCATAAATGATTGAGCACTTCCATCACGAATTTGTACATTCACTCAACTATTTTCTTGATTATAAGTTGAAACAAGCAATCAATATGTTGACTATTCATTAAAGTAGGCATTGGAATTGGTTTGGTGAGTTTATACTTGGGATCAATTTGGTGATTTTCTACTTGCAAATTACTCAAGATACTACAACATCCCATGTCAAACTACATATGTGATGAATGCATTTATACAATGCAATTGCATATGTTAGGATCACATAATGTATGAGAGTCTAATTTCTCAAGCATTGTCTCATGAATTTGGTGATGGGGACACATTTCTCTAACTAGTTGGTGTACAAAGGGAGGACCGTGGTAATGAAAAAAAGAGGATTGAATTCAATGAGGGACATCACAAACAAATGGAGGGAAATTCACCAAGACAAGTCATGCAAAACAATTTATGCCACAAACTATAGTTGATGAGATTGTACAAGCAAGGATGTAGATGGCCTAGAAGATTTTGTTGTGGTTGTAACTATAGAGTTCATAGATTACAAGGATTTGGACTTCTCATGGACAATAGCCCTAGAGTACAACAATAATCTAATCATCAAAGATAGCGTGAGAGGCCAATCGAAATAGAAGAGTACAACATTTCTTGCTATGTGACTCCCTTAAAGTATGCACAAGCCAATTATTATAATTTTTATATGGTTTTAAAAGTCTATATATATTGCTAATAAGTTAAGTCTTATAAGCAATATGAGCTTAGTTGGATTTAGGTTTGAGGGGCATAGGTTTTAGTCAAAAGTTTGTAAATGGATGCATTTTCAGTTGAAGTTGACATCCATATGAGCTTTAAGATTTGGTTAATTGAGCTAAATATAAAGGATGTTGGAGGACACAAAGGAAGGAGGCCATTCACGATATTGTGTTCATCGTTCACTTAGAAATTGGCCATTTGATATAATGACAAAAATGGAATTCTCAAAAGGCTACATAATTGAAGAGTTGTATTCATCAGTGGCAATAATTATGTATTTTGGTTGTATTTAAAAACCCATATACTAGAGAGACTAAAGCCATGGATGGCATTTAGTGCAATGTTGACCATATTATTGTTCATGATCTAGTGGTAGTGATCAAGTGCAATGACTATATATGATGATTAGTGAGGTAGTCAATGCCTATTGAAGATATAATGAGGATCAAGTCTTACAATTTTGATCTATACTTACTTAGACTTGAGGCCTGGGAGCAAAAAAGACTTGAGACCCTTTCTACACTTTTAGTGAGTAAAGTGTATGCCCATAGTCATTTGTTGAAAAGGTAAGTAGGACTCAATCTAACCGATCTCATTCTAAACAATGTAGATATCTATTCAAAAGTCTTCCAAATTGGATAGTGTGTTTGTTCCTATCCACTTTTATTTTAAGATTTTGGATAATGTGTGTTCCTATTCTTGATTTGAGGTGTAGTGAGGCCGTAGAAAGATTCAATTCTATCAGTAAAAGCTAAACCTCGAGAGGGTGAGGCCCCTTCAAATGGACACTAAGATTCACTTAGCGAGCCTCTATCTTCTACTTCTATGAACCTCCTTCACACACACACACACATATATATATATGAGAGTTGAGGGCATGAGTCAGGGGTAAGGTTTTGATTTCTATAGAGGAGGTATCAATAGAACCATACTGCACCCCAGAAAATTCCTATACAACCAGCAATGGCTATACAACCAGCAATGGCTAAAGATTAGGTTCTCCTCCTCTATATATATTTAACAGTATATATATTTAACATTGTAGATACTCTACACATTTGGCACCCCGCAATGGCTAAAGATTAGGTTCTTCCCCCCCTCTCTCTATATTCAACTTGTAGATACTCTACACATTTGGCAGTATATGTGGGGATGGCGAATTCACTGTTACAACGCGAAATATCCGTGTCGAGAGTCCACGGAATGGAACCCAGTCATAATGTACCATGGTTCGTCCCCTCCACACAAACTGAGACTGATCCATTATACTGTGTTGTACTACTATAACAGTAAAACTTGTCCATAATACCATGGTGTAGCATCCAACTGGAAATTTTGCTAACTGGAAATGGCATCCAACACACTGTCCACTCAAAAGATTGCAATCATTCATTCAAAATCCAAGTTAACTGTTATGTGGCCCACAAATGAGCGAAAATTCCACATCGTGTTCTCTTAGTTGAGTGCTGGAGCCAAATATTCCACATCGTGTTTCTCTTTTATGTACATGACTTCTCTTTTTCTTTAATTATCAAGCCCAAGACTCTTAGGGAATTTAATTCAATAACACTCCGCAATTACATGGAATATGAGACACGCTCTTCCTAATAAATCTAGACATCCTTAGCTTGAATTCTCGGCATTGAATCAGGTCCCGGGATCAAGCCCTGTGTGTATCATATCGACGTTTATGATATGGAGACCGCCCAGACTTGTAATTCCGCAATTTTCTTGATCATTATTTTGATATTGGCTTCGGAGGCGTTGGCTATGGCTACATCTAATAATGGAGAAGTCAAATCCTATATCGTTTACATGGATAAATCGATGAAGCCCGATCATTTCAGTCTCCACCAACACTGGTACGCTTCAATGATAGACCAGGTTTCAGAATCCCGATCGGAGACTGATGCCATGTTATATATCTACGATACAGTAATGCACGGTTTTTCTGCCAAGCTGACCAGCACAGGAGCTCAAGCTCTGGAAAATATGGATGGATGCTTGGCTGTATTTCCGGATTCAGTCAGTAGACTCCATACTACTCGAAGCCCGGAGTTTCTGGGGTTGAGCTCTAGTAATGGTCTATGGCCACCGTCACATTACGGTGATAATGTTATCGTGGGCGTGCTGGATACAGGAATATGGCCCGAGAGCAAGAGCTTCAGCGATCATGGACTAATTACTCCACTGCCTGCTGGAAAGTGGAAGGGGAAATGTGAAGTGGGTTCCGATTTCAATGCTTCCCACTGCAATAACAAACTCATTGGAGCCCGTTATTTTATCAATGGATATGAAGCCATGTATGGTCGTATTCACCCAAAGGAAGATTACAGATCTCCTCGAGATTCCGAGGGTCATGGTACGCATACTTCCTCTACTGCAGCCGGGTCGGAGGTGCCTGGTTCGAGTCTTCTAGGTTTAGCGAGAGGAACTGCTAGAGGCATTGCTACCAACGCTCGATTAGCGGTCTATAAAGTCTGCTGGGAAATTGACTGTGTCATGTCCGATGTGCTTGCGGGAATGGAGGCGGCTGTTGCGGACGGTGTCGACTTGCTATCCCTATCGCTTGGCATCGTTAGCAATGTCCCTTATTATCAAGATCCTATAGCGATTGGAGCTCTGGGAGCCATAGAGAAGGGTGTTTTTGTTTCGTGTTCGGCTGGTAATTCAGGGCCTTTTGCGATTTTCAACACTGCGCCATGGATAACCACCGTAGGCGCTAGCACCATCGACAGAGAGTTCCCGGCTCCCGTTGTGCTTGGCAACGGCAAAAGCTACATGGGCTCCTCTGTCAACAAACGCAAGAGCCTCGCCAACGAGCAATTGTCTTTGGTATATGGGAAAACAGCGTCGAGTAAGGAGGCTGCAAGTTTCTGCGTCGAGGGAAGCCTTGATCCCAATATGGTCCGTGGAAAATTGGTGCTCTGTGATCTTGGAGGAAACGGAAGGATAGAGAAGGCAACGGCAGTGCGAAAAGCCGGTGGTGCGGGGATGATTCTGGTGAACCAGCCTGAAGACGGAGACGATTCTTCGGCCAATTGTTATCAGTTACCGGCAACGAGAATCAATTCCAAGGCCGGGGAATACATTAAAGCTTATATCAATACGACCAGAAATCCTATTGGGACTATTAAATCCGAGGGACTGACTGTGGTCGGTAAAGCACGAGCTCCAGTGGTAACTTCCTTTTCGTCCAGGGGGCCGAATCTCGTTGCTCGGGAGATCCTTAAACCTGACCTAATTGCTCCAGGGGTAAACATATTGGCTGCGTGGACTGGGCACGCCGGGCCAACAAGCTTGAGTTCAGATAAGAGAAGAGTAGGTTTCAATATAATCTCTGGGACTTCGATGTCCTGCCCTCATGTGACGGGCATTGCTGCACTTATACGCGCTGCTCATCCGGGCTGGACACCCTCTGCAATAAAATCGGCTCTCATGACATCTTCGGTGATAATTGATAATCGCAAAAGCCCTATAAGCGATTCCATCACCGGTTTACCCGCAAACGCCTTTGCAATTGGCGCGGGTCATGTGAACCCTAATGCTGCCTTGGATCCTGGTCTTGTCTATGATCTTGGATTCGATGACTACGTTAGCTTTCTTTGTAGCTTGAAATACACAGCAAAACAAATTCAGATTCTGACAAAGAAGGCAATATCCTGCCCCAAATTAAGCCCCATGCCTGGAGATCTCAACTACCCATCGTTCTCTGTGCTGTTTCACGCGCGTAGTTTGGTTAGTGTTACGAGGAGAACCGTGACGAATGTTGGAGGAGCACCCTGTGTGTATGAAATTGCGGTTGAGAGCCCAGAAAACGTAAATATAATCGTGGAGCCGAGGACGCTTGCCTTCAGAAAGCAAAACGAGAAGGCGAATTATACAGTGAGATTTGAAAGCAAAATACCTGCATCTCACAACAATTCTACTGGACGCCAAGAGTTTGGCCAAATTTTGTGGAAATGTGTTAAGGGTGGAACGCAGATCGTTCGCAGTCCTGTGGCCATAGTTTGGGAAGGATGAACCATCTGAGACGTCTCTCATGGAGTAGTCGTTTTAATCGTATGAATAAAAGTCAGCCATTACTTTAAAGGTTACATAGTTTGTTGTGTTTATGTCTGCAGAAGGACAAGTACACGAGTCTTTTCTTTGCTTCTTCCAATTATTGTGACCTCACTCCATTATTGTGAGCAGGCTTCCAATTATTGTGACCTCTCTCCATTATTGTGAGCAGGCTTGGAATTTGACATTTCCTTAATTGAAATTTCAAGTCTTATGTTTTAAGTAGCATTATTGGATTAAAGCTATAATGCCACATGGTTGTTGAAACACTCCAAACTTATTACCAATAATCTTATTGTTATAACTTGATATCTTAATACTAGCACACCCGATGCACTCAATGCTAGTAATTGCTGCTGGCCATACCCAAGAGAGACAGAATGACCCCCCATAACCCCTGAAGAAGGTCCTTTGTGCTGTGAAGGAAAGAACTCCTTGTTAATAACTTACGGTTGTGAATGTCCATGTTTCTTTCCTTCTTGTTAATAACTTACGGTTGTGAATGTGGATGTAGAAATCTTGGATCAACCCAAATGAACATTTGGTGCCAAGAACAATTTGGTAAGTAAAAATTAAACTTAAACAACTCGCATAGGCTGGTTGCATTGGAAAACAAGAATACTAACACTCTTTTATATCTAAAAGATACAGAGAAAACAAAGATAGGTTATGTAACGAACATAAAATAAGATAATAATTAAATAATTTATAGTTATGTTAATTAAGTTATTATTTATAGTTAAGTTAATTAACTTAACTATAAATTATTTAATTATTATCTTATTTTTATGTTTGTTACATCAACGAGGCTTATTGAAGTATCTATGTACAAATTCTCATAATTAGAGAAAAGAAGAAAAACTCGTAAGTGAAAAACTCATCTCCAACAGAGAATCAATCACCAATGCTAAAAATGCACATTCAAAAGTGCTAAAGCAATGAGAGTTGAATGTACACCTACAAATTAAACTGAGCCTCTAGAATGAGTATAGCCTAATTAGGTACCCATTTACAATCGAGAAAACATCATATATTGACTGTTCCTATGGACGCCAATGCATCTCGTTGGAGTGCATGGTTCACTAGCCACTACAACAACCAAGTCAATATAGGAATCCATCTTGTGTACAAGGTTCACTTCAAAGACACTTGATCTTGACTAATCATGGTGAATAAAGAATCACCTAAAGAAGTATTGTGTACCAACCCCCCACATTGTTGAACTAAGTGGAAAAGATGATAGCAATGTATGTCAGAGTTGATGGAGAAATTAAAGGTACGGGCTAAAGGTGACAAAGATGTCAAACAACCTAAGAAAGAAACACTCCAAAATGGTAACCTCGAAGAGACCACAAAACAAGGCAGTGCAATCCACGAAAACAAATGCCTAGTGACTCAAGTGAACCCAATGGGTTACTTCACACTAGAATCCATTATAACAAGGACAAATCTATATAATTCTTCAAAGGATTAATACTTACTATTTATTTATAACTCATATATATGTAGATTGTGATACAATGAACGTGCATATAAATACATGTAAAACATGATAAGTCATGTCCTTTGGTAAAATGTATGAATATCATTCATTACAATATAATAATTATCAAATATTAACCTGAATGATTACTATTGTAAATATAAATGTTTATATATTATTATATAGATGTAATATACTTTAGGTATACTGCAAGTATTCTCAGGAGCATGGTTAAGGAGACTTATGTTCATAGAATGAAGATTTTGTTTGTAGTTGTTGATTATATAAGGTTTATGACATGAACCGATATGATGTTTGAATTCTTGAAAAATAGTGTCACATCGAAAAACGATCAATTCATACCACATGGATTCTTTCTAGAACTTCCCAACGATAAGATCATGGAGACAATCTTCTTTATTGCTGGCTATGATTTGTATTGGTCCTCAAATGCTTTGATATGTAAGAACAATGTTGGCATTGGTAAGTTGATTCTTGTGTACTCCATTTTTTGTAATTAGGGAGCTATTTTAATATCCTGAGATATTGATATATAAGAACAATGTTGGCATTGGTAAGTTGATTCTTGTGTACTCCATTTTTTGTAATTAGGGAGCTATTTTAATATCCTAAGATATTGGTCTTTCATAAATTTTGGTTTAAACTTTCCATGATGTACTTGAGTTTACACATTGAGATTTGACATTCTTGTTTTGATTGGCTTGACGACGTCTTTATTAGTATTAATTTATGGAACATCAACTCTCACTAAGTATATTGATGTCGGCTTGTTGTTGAATTGTTGCTTCAATTGAATTTATAGATATTCCTTCACTAATAAAACTTCTAATGCAACCCTTCTGTTGAGGTCCTTTTTATTTGCAATTTAAACTTTTAAAATCTTTTTTAATTCAATTTGATCGGTTAAGGTTCCTTTTTCCATTTTTAAGATTGATATATCTTACATTTTAGTTTTTCTTCGTAAGAAAATTTTGACTATGGTTCTTCAAACAATTAATCTCCTTGCCTTTAGTTGATAAATCTTGTTAATTTTTTCCTCCCTTCCTTTCTTCTAAATTTTGCTAACACTGGCTTGTCACATCTGATTTATAAAATTTATTGCTATTCTCTAAGTTCTTTGGATTCCCTTCTATGATAGTTTTGATTTATTTTAACAATATTTGATTAAGGTTCTTTAAGAGGGAACATTCTTCATTCTTTTTTAATAATTCCCTTTAAAGATATTGATATTCTCATTGTCTTTTTCTCATTCTTCATTATTTTCATCTTTATAACTAAAGTTTTATTATGATTTTTTAAACGAAAAACTTTATCATCCTTAGTAGATAGGTTTTTAATAATATTTGATCTATTTTTATGAGAATTCTTAAATTCTTGCGAAGCTTTCTTTTTCCTCCCTACAATTTTTCACTTCCTGTGTTAACTCAACTCAATGACTTTATTAGTAATACATTGATTTTATTTCATAAATTATTATGAATTCCCTCTACAATTCTTTAAAAATTTATTGTCAAAATTCTTCTAGATTCCCTTTAAAAGAATCACACATTTTCGAGGTAATATTTGACGATAATTCCATGATAATTCCATGATTTTTCATGGACCATAAACAATATTTTCTGAAGGTAATATTTCTCCCATTCTCTAGATCTTAATGATTCGAGATCTTGCAATATCTCTGTATATTTTATTTCCTTTACTATACATTTCCTTTATGACTTTCATCTCATCTATAAAGTATTTTGTCTTAACATATTTTATAATAATAGGTCTTGACTTAAAAGAAATATTTTATTTCAATTTATTTTTTTAAGAAGAGAGAGAAGAATTTTCATGCATATCTCATGCACAATCTTCACTTTATTTTAATTTTAGTGGAATAGAGAATCTTTTTTTAAACTTCATTGTTGTAAAAGATTTGTTTTCTTACTGTAGTAAAAAAAAATTCTTAATGTAGTAAAAGTGGATTTTTTTTTTACTATAATAAAGAATGGATTTTTTTCTTGATATAGTTAAAACATATTTTTTTTACTGTTGTACTTTTTTTCCTTAAACTCCTATTTATTGAAGTTAAATTTTTCTTAATCATGAGCATGCAATTTATTTTTCATTAGCAAATTAGAATATAGAATTGACCATAGGCCTTCAAATAACTATTTAGTGAGTCATGAGCTTGTAAAAATAAATTAACTATAGGTCATAGGAAAACCCGTACCAATTGAAGTGAACCCAATGGGTTACTTTACACCATAATCCATTATACTAAGGACAAATCTATATAATTTTTCAAGGGATAAATATTTACTATTTATCAATCACTCGTATATGTCTTGTGATATAATGAAAGTGTATATGAATACATCTAAAATATAAAATATGTTAAGTCAAGTCATTTGCTAAAATGTATAAATATCATTAATTACAATACAATAATTATCCAATATTAACCTAAATTATTACTATTATACTATATTTTTAATATATTATTATATAGATGTAATATACTTTACGTATATTACTGTAAAATGATCTACATGAGTGGCCTGCAATCCACTAATCAAATGTGCAAAATGAGAGGTATCATAAAACTATCATAGAAAACAATCATCAATATGGGTCTTGAGAAACAAGGCCATGTTATGCACCCATTTACAATAGAGGAAATAACACATTTTTCAATGAGATCATGAGAAAAAAATCTCAAAGAAGCAAATTTGGGCGGCTTGCAACTACCCATTGGAAAGAGAGTGGAATGTTCTTTGCAACGCCTCAATCGATACAAAAAAAAGAGACTCCACCACAAAATTATGCAAAAAAATTGCCATTAAGCTCTTAGAATAAATTTGGCAAAAAGAAACAACTATGCCAAAACACATCCATAATACATACCTTATAAAAATAAGAGTTTATTTGCATAATATGGTGATTATGGGATTAAATATCATATTAAAATTCTTGACACCCCCTTCAGAGATTCCAAGTTTTGCACATTGTGTTGATGTTTGAGAAAATATAAAGATCTATGAACTTTATAACTTTTATCAATGATATACTAAACATTGGAATCAAGATAACATTCAATCACACAAATTATTCATCCACAACGCAAGTTGTACCTTGGGGAAAATACTCAAAAAAACAAAGAGGATGAAAAAACCCAACAATTCTTCAAAGTATAATAGATAGATTGTAGAGAATACCTTTTTACAATACATCAGATTACTCGATAAGAAAGTTCCTAACACATAGAAATAGAGAATAATAATCACCAACATCAACCGTAATGAACTTACCAAGTGTTTGGCACTTTAATAACAAATCAAAACTCATACCAATCAAATATTAGTGTATCTATATGATAGAGAATGATTCCTAGTGCATAATACAACATATTTCCTTCACTAGTGCCAAGTTGGTTCCTTGTATTCTTCTCCATGCAAGGTATACATGTGCCATACCTTCAATATTTTTCAGTAATTAATAGTTAATTGTCATCATAGTGAACTCATTATCTTTATTGAATGTTAGACCACTTAGTTAACATGTCAACATAAGTGTCATGGTTCTTTAACTCAAGTGTCATCTATGCAAAACACTTTATTTATATTATTAACTTTGCATGGACCACAGTAAGTTTCTTTAATTAACTGAAGCACATTAGCTTTAATTGAGGCACTGACTGAGGAATTCATATTTAACTGAAGTTCATCCAGTCTTCTACATGGTCAATTCAAATTCTCTTTTCTCATTATCTCTTTATTGCTTATCTATTTATCTTTACCGCATGATTTATGTGTTAACATTAATCATCTATCATATCATATTATACTCAAAAGAATTGTCACATACTATGATCATATTATATTACTCTTGGACCATATTGTCATATGCTAAAGTAATGCACTCTATGGGTGATTAGTCTCTAGAGGAGAGTTGATAGCTTTTATCCATCTCAAATGGCCATGGTTAGTAATATATCACATAACATTTTGTGATTCAACATGAAAATCACTTCACCTCTATAACTGGAGGCCCACCTCTATGAGTATTCATTCTCTGGATGACCCATGAGAATCATTGACTTGATATTAACCACAAGTCTGACTTGATATTAACCAAAAACCTTCAATATTGATATTATCCATAAGACTGTACAATAAAACATCACCACCTCAATCATATGAGAATACTTAGGACTTGATATTAACCACAATTCTGACTTGATATTAACCAAAAACCTTCAGTCTTGATATTATCCATAAGACTGTACAATAAAACATCACCACCTCAATCATATGAGAATAATTAGGACTTGATATTAACCACAAGTCCGAAGAATGACTCCTGGTGTTGTACATTCAACACTCCCTCTCAATGAGGGAGACATTATATCCTATACCAGACATTTTCTGCCATACCAGACATTTCCTGCCATATCGAGCATTTCCAACCATACCAAGCATTTTCTGTCATAATTAGCTTGTCTCAGAAGTACCCATACTTGATTTACAGACAGAGGCTTTTTTAACACATCCTTATTCTTGCAATATTTTCTTCAATATCAATGCACTGAAATCTTATCTTACAGAACCATGACTCCGATGAAGTGATACTTCATCTTAATGTGTTTCAATTTAACCATGAAACATTGGGTTCTCAGAAATCTTGATGATAACACCTAATATTTGTAGGCTCAAGTATTTCACCCAAGTAGACCTATATCATCCCAAAATACACTACTCCTCAGCAGGTAGTACTATCCACAATACACTTTGCTTTTGTAGTACTAGCCGAAATACACTTAGCTTCTATAGTACTAACTGCAAAATACATAGCTAATCCCAAGCTATATAATAGGTCTTATGTGTATCAATTACAATATAGAACCTACTTTCATGTACCCCAAAGGTACTTAAACATATGCTTAATAAAAAACATAAAATACAACGGGTATGCTAAGTACCTTAAGAGTCCAAGCAACTACTTATCCATGGTAGCATCATCTGGATCCAATCCAAAATGTAGTTTCCCTAAACCAGAATCTAAGTATTTCAAATCTATCATATACAAGAAATTTTACAACACATTAAATGTGTAATATTCTTTCAGAAAATAAATCTCATATTTTCTTTTAATCTTAAACATTTGTTGACTTTTAGAATCTTCTCCTATATAGAGAAGTTCTCTATGAGCTTGCCATTCTTTTAATGTTCTTCAAGTTCCGATCACTTTCACAGTGATTTCATATTCTTATCTTTATACCAAATTATCCCACTAGCCAATTATGTGTCTATTTGACCTCTCCAAGAGGTTTGGTTTTTCCCCAATAGTACTAACTATAACTCTTCTTGAGTATCCATTAGTATCTAATACCTTGACCATGTCTCTACCCATCTGGAACTCTCTCTACAATAGATACTACATCCCTTATTTGTCTGAGTCATATCCCATGACTTATCATAGCTATGTGCAACATAGTAGTTTTATTTACTACATGACTTGATATTATCCACAAGTCCTCAGTCTTGATATTATCCACATGATTTTAATAGAGACATGTACCACTATATAGATAGACTACTCCATATACATATGTATGGATAACTAGTGTTTGAGTTAAGTATTACTTCATGACTAATGAGTGGGGCCTTTATATGTTGTTTCTCATGAAGAAACATCAATAATCCCTCTTCAATTAGAGGAGTATTTATGTACTTACACCAATATTGTCCAAGATAGAGGATTAGTAGGTATATCGACAAAATGCTCAACTATGGATGTGTACAATATTTGTACTTTTCCTTTCTGCACCATGTCTCAAATGTAACTAACTAAAAAACTCTTGAAGCTTTACTGCTTTACAAGATGCTCTATCTCATCTGTGATCTTTCTCAATCACTGCACTAGTTTGAATCCATATGTCTTTGAAAATTTATTTCATTGGTCAAGACATATCTAAGTTCACATCCACTCATACCTTGTAGGTACTATAACACATTCTTTGTATTAACTGCAAAGAACATAACCGGTCCTGGTACTAACCAGGTACATCTCAACTAACTTTCAGATCCTCCAAATATGAAATAAAAATTAAATCCATATTCATATGTGTGGCCATGGACATATAGTCCATCATCTTGAAACTCCTCAGGCTCTCTTCTTCATATTTTCCTTAACTTAGTAAAACCTTATCTAGTGACTGTCACACCTCTAATCACAAGAATCATAACAAGATTTTTTAATACAATGATTTTCTTCCTTCTATATATGAGACCCATGCATATCTCCTTTTAGTAGGATGTGTATCAACCAGTTTTAGTGGTTCATTAGGAGCTAGCGAATATAGATCCTCCCTCTCACTATCGGGATGTGAGAATCATAAATTGGGTCCTCCATCACGAAGACTCATGCTTTTATCTATGTTAGGATTAATTAATCCTCCTTTGTTCAATATAGTCTATTTGGTCATTTTTCATAACTTAGGTAGATATTATTATTGTACTAGAGTGTGGGGGACACACCTATAGGTTATCTTCCACTTACTACATGTGCATGCATGTGTTTATGTGCCTCTGGGAGAAATCCCTACATTATAGGATCCCACTATGATTCCCACCAGCAACCTCCATCAGTTGGTTGTGGTAGGTAAGCAGTTACGCTGATTTAACCTCTAATTACAATCAGTTGGAACACTTTTAGTTATCCTAGTGCCATTTTTTCATGCATGCATGGACAGTGGCGTCTTTTTCCCACCTACCTCATTAGTTAATTTATTGTAGATTGATTTATACATCCAGAGTTAGACTAGTGAACTCCAACAATGATTTAGATACACTGAGTTAGCTAATCAGTCTGTTATAGTTGATAGATTTGAATCCTATCTTTAGCATTCGAATTCTATTTATTGTATCATCATTGTATTATTGATTAATGAATGAATATTAATGTTGTGATTATCTGAGCAATTCTTGTCCGATTTATCTGAAATTTGTGGCATGAATTTATTGTTCAGTGTACATTCTCTTTTATTATTCCACTACATAATTCCTTTCCCACATCTTTCATATTTTCCTATAGATCAATGGTTTACAAATTTAACATGGTATTAGAGCCTTGTTCAGGTTAGCAGCAAACCTTGCCCAATCTCCATTGTGGACCAGAAGCAGTTGAGTTTCCACATCATTCCTGCAATCTTTGCCTTGCTAACTATGGATTATGTCCAGAGAAGTCTCTACAGGCGTGACGAACTCTGAAAAAGTGCACATGTAGAGGTGGACATGTTTGAACTGGCATATGATTGTGAAATGGTTTTTTTTGCAATGATATTTTGTAGGTACAACTTCAATATGGATTCGAGATTATCAGTTCCTCTTCTTACTCCATCACAAGATATTCAGAGTGGAAATTAAAGATGATTTCATCTCTAAAGAGACAATGTCTGTATGATTTCATCTCTAAAGAGAATTATTGGCTAAATGA
The DNA here is from genome assembly GCA_001517045.1 of Pseudotsuga menziesii. NCBI lineage: Eukaryota > Viridiplantae > Streptophyta > Pinopsida > Pinales > Pinaceae > Pseudotsuga > Pseudotsuga menziesii. Next base: position 130,297 of record LPNX011166304.1, read on the forward strand.
CGGTGATAGAGCTTTTGGAAGGATATGTCTGGCCTTTTCTCCTAGATTATGCTACCTTATTGATTATGTTGGGTACCCAAAGGATCTATAGACAAAATTGGATAGAACCTTTGGCAAACAAAATGAGGATCATTCTAGCAATTTGGAGAGCACACCCAACACCACAATAGTTATTTCTTTAAAAGTATCAACCTCTATTCTCTTGGATGAAGTTGTTCAAGATGAAGAAGAAGTAGAATCTTCAACACAGTCAATTCAAATTGAATAAAGTCTACTTGGAGTGACTCCTTCTCCTGTTGCTTCAGAATTCTATGAGATATCTAACATCTCATATTCTCATATAGTTGATCCAGAATATTACATTTGAATATATGTTATTGAAGAAAAAATCTCCTTCCATTCTACTCAGGCATTCTCCAATTATTCTTCTATTTTAAATTTAATACAAAGTTTGCTAGTGCTTGCCTTGGAAAATGAAGAGGAATCCAATTTTTCTCTCTCTCTAATGTTGTTGCTGGTGTGCATAAAAGTAATACTTTCGATGTTTTGGAAGAAATATCATATTTTAGGAGCGATCCATTCACTCTCATTGATATAGAGCTTCCAGCAAATTCCTACATGATTGTTTGCACCAATACTCAAAGTTTTGTTGAAGAAGGAAAAATGTGTGCATCTACCATATCAGTGGAGCACTTGGAACCTTTGTTCCACACTCTTGGATCTGATATGACCTTATTTGGTTTGAATTTTAAGTTTCAAGAGCCTCTAGTCATACTTGTAGTTGATCTCATTAATTTTGGTGTGAAAAATCAAGTACCTCAAGTGTCTTTCAAAATTATTGTTGGGGATTCAATGTTAGTTTTATCTCATGAGTTTGCAGATATTAGATTTTGTGAATCATTTAATATTTTAGAAGATCTATCAGATTATGGAGCTCAATCATTCTCTCTCAATGGTCCCAGGACTTCTCTACCTTTCAACTTGATCACATGCTCATCTCCTCACAATACTAGTAAAGATGGAGACATCTTGCATTCGCCTAGACACTTTCTCCTAACACTCGAAGCTGATTTTACCTCATATGACTAGATGTTCAAGGCCGCAACATATAATTTTATTTGGTTTAACTCACATGGTTTGAATTATCAAGAACAATTTCTCTCTCATCAATTGATCTCAATTGCTCTACATGGGTCCAATTTTCATCTTGCAGTTGTTTATGTTCATGATTCAGTTAAGCATTCTCCTGTTCTCCCAAAGAGGAAAATTCCTCTAGACATAATCATTTAGTTTGGAGAGGTTCACATGCATAGTTCTAGGATGTTGATGCGCATTCTGCATTATTCCTCCCTAAAGTTGAAGATTGCAGCAAAATTTCTTGATTCCTGCTTATTTTGAGGGGGGGGTTTCCAATGAGGTTTTCCTCATTTTCATTATTTTATTAACTAGTATTTTATGTCATTTAGATTGTATGGGTGAATTTTGGCCTAGTTTCCAGGGACCAAATCGTCCAAATTTAGGATTAAGGGGGTGTGTTAGGATTAATTACTCCCCCTTTGTCCAATATAGTCTATTTGGTAATTTTTCCTAACTTAGGGAGTTATTATTACTGTACTAGAGTGTGGGGGACACACCTAGAGGTTATATGCCACTTACTACATTTGCATGCAAGAGTTTATGTGCCTATGGGAGCAATCCCTACATTATAGGAGCCCTCTCTAAGTGCCACCAACAACCTCCATCAGTTGGTTGTGGTTGTTAAGAAGTTATTCTGAGTTAACCTCCAATTACAATTAGTTAGATCACTTTCAGTTATCCTAGCGCCAGTTTTGCATGCATGCAAGGAGAGTGGCACCTTTTTCCCACCTACCTCATTAGTTAACTAATTGTAGACTGATTTAGACATATGGAGTTAGACTAGTGAGCTCCAACAATGATTTAGACACACTGAGTTAGCTAATCATATAGTTAGAACTGATAGATTTGAATCCTATCTTTAGCATTCAAATTCTATTTATTGTATAATCATTGTATTATTGATTAATGAATGTAGATTAATGTTGTGATTATTTGAGCGATTCTTGTCTGATTTATCTGAAATTTGTGGCATGTATTTCCCATCTAGTGTACATTCTCTTTGATTATTCCACTACATAATTCCCTTCCTCGAGATTTCATATTTTCCTGTAGATCAATGGTTCACAAATCAAACAATCTATATGAAGTTATCTTGACACATGAATGTAAATAATATAATTTAACTATATTCAATAGTCTTCAACATCTTCGAGAATAGTATTAAGGCTTCTATTCTGAATAATGTAATTTAATTCCTTTTTCATAAGCAAACCCAGTTATCTTGACAAATGAGAAATAATATGCATTATCAAAAACAAGGGAAATTTGGAACCCCAAACCTAGTCATAATTTTCTCTTGCGGAAAGTTGATGACTGCATCCTCGTTCACTTTGTGCAACAAAACCACTTCAACCCATCGTGTGAAATAATATGTAGCTGAAAGGATATACCAATGTTGTAGTGAAGAGTTCGAATTGAATTCCTCAATGATATTTATGCCCCACTATTCAAATGGTTCTGAAATAATAATGGGTTGTAACGACTCGACTACTTTTGACAATCTGCCACCACTCCTTTGGAACACATCACACTTTCTTGCATACACATGAGCATCTTTGAATAGAGTGGGCCAATAGTAGCTAGCTCTAAGAATATTTTGAGCAATGGTATCTCTAGATAAATGTCCTCCCATTGGAGTGTCATGCAATTCTTTAACTACTTTGGATGCGTATTCTTTCTCGAGACATCTAAGAAATAATCCATCGAAATTCTTCATGAAAAGAACTCCATTAATTATTCGAGAAGAGGACGACTTGAATCGAAGTGCCCTTATCTACTTGGAATTCCAATGTTCTGGTAGATGTCCTTGCTGAAGATAATGCACTAGATCTGTATACCATGATTCGATAGTAGTGAAAATAGGACACACTTTAATAAAGTTTAATTCAACTTCATTCTCCCAATCATAATCCTCATTAGCACGACCTTCTACAAGAAACTTGCATAACCCTTGACCTATAATGATAGTAGTTGGATTGAATTCTAAATTGTATTCTTTAAGCATTGTCACCCAGTTTCCTCTTTCTCATCCAATTCTTTCTATATGAAGAGGGCTAACAGCCAGATGAGGAACAATGACTTTGTCTCTATTTTTCAAAATATAAGGCATGAATTGGTTTACCGCTTTGAAAACTATGTATGTTTCTTTATCTACATATGGTTAATTCAATTCAACCCCTTGTAATCCAATTCTCATAAATGATATTGGATATTCATCTCCCAATTATCCTTTATGAGTGAGCACCGCTGCAAGAGAATTGTCTGAAGCAAATGTATATAGAATGAAATCCTTTTCAAAGTACGAACTCCTTAAAGAAGGTGCATGATCTATTATTGTTTTAATTTCTTTAAAAGCGACCTTCTTGATATCATTCCACTTGAACTGTACACTTTGCTTCACCTTTTTCTACAAAGGTTTTACAATTTGTGAAAAATATGGTACAAACCTTCGAACAAAATTTATCGTGTCCATGAATGACTGCATAGCTTTTTTGTTATGGGGAAAGGGAATCTGAGATATAAATTCAACTCTCTCTGGGTCAATTGAGATCCCCTTCTTTGAGATAATATGACCTAATAGTTTTCCTTTCACGACCGCGAAAAATGCTCTTCTTTGGATTTAAAGATATGTCATATTTTCTACAGCGGTCAAAAATATGTTTCAAATGGAAAACATGGTCTTCCCTTTTCTTGGAGAAAACTGTCACATCATCTAAGTATACCACTACACAGTGGTCGATTAGTCCCTTGAATGAAATGTACAAACCCCTCTGAAATGTAGCTCTGACATTTATGATGCCAAAAAGCGTTCTTCTATAAGCGAACGTCCCCCACTTTGTGTGAAATGTAGTCTTCAATCAATCCTGTTCAATCATTAGCACTTGATTATAGCCTGAGAATCCATCTAAAATGGAAAACAACTCTGAGCCTGGCACCATTTGAAGAATTTGTTCCATCAGTGTAACTGGATAATCATCTTTATCTGACACTCTGTTTAGATTTTGGAAGTCAACACATAACCTTATTTCTCCTTATTTCTTCCTTACTGCAACTAAATTAGCCACCCATTCAGAATGTTGAACTCTGAAGATAATCTTTGCATCTAGTAACTTCTTCACTTCGCTTTGGATTAAAGGTTCTAACTTACGATACATTTTCCGTTGTTGTTGTTGAAATGGTTTTACACCTTTCTTGATAGGAATTATATGTCGAATGATGTGCATGTCATATGTCTTTAGCTATTCATATGTCCAGGAAAATATATATTTTATTGCTGAAACAATTTAATAAACCAAATCCTTTCTCCAAGCGAGCAACAAGTTCCCAAATTTACATACTTGGGCTCAGCTTTCATCCTTAAATTTATCATCTCACATTGCATAGACAAACTGTTGGTTTTGACATTGGCTGGTTTTCTGAATTTGTTATGCAGATCAAACATTCCTTCAAGTGGCCTTACTCCTTTGGGCACGAAATTTCCTTTGTTCACCTCTCCATTTTGTAAATCTTCATGATGTTCTTCATCATCAATCACAGATTCTTGGAAAAATTCATCATTGGTCAAAAAATTGATAATATGTTCAATGTCATCAAACACCCTCAGATTTGTGATGTTATCAGCTATTGATGGCCTGAAAATAAGTTCAATGGAACACTTATGATTAGTTTCCACTAACCTGGAAGCAGAATTAGCTAATAAATCAGTTGCATCATTTTGTAATTAAGGAATTGAGCTTATATTAAAAGCATTAAAATGTGCTATCAAATTCCATACTTCAACTTGATATCATTTTAGGCGTGGAGATAAAAAAATGAATCGTGCCTCTAACTTTCCTAACCACTATCTCAAAATCATCGAAAACTTTTAAATTTTTTACATTTAATTCAATGGCTTTCTTCAAGCCCTAGACTAGAGCTTCATATTCAGTGGTATTGTTTGTGCATTCAAACTCTAGTCTACAAGAGAGAAAATGTCTATTATGTTCAGGATCAATCAGGACACAACCCACTCCTGATCCCTCTTGTGTTTTAGAACCATCAAAATACAAAAACCAAAATATATTTTCTAAAACTACTTGGTTAGTATCATTTCCTATGTTAGTGACTAAATTTACTATATTACAGTCAATATCATCAGCCTGCGAAAATCAAAGGAGATTGGACTGTGTATCTAATTCACAACTGACTTCCTCAGCTTGTTAATTCCGTGGTTCGATCTCTAAAAAATAGTTTCCCAAACCGAATACGATAAATTACAGGCTCGTTCTTTTCTTCCAATTGAGTTACGTTTTGTTTCATATGTGGTTCTCTCAATATCTTAATCTGATTTTGACTATTTTGGTATGGAAGCCACATGTGAGACCAATCAGTTGCAAAGTAACCTTTAAGTTTTGTTGACTAGTCCCTACTCAATATTAATCCATAAGCCTCCGGTATATATACCTCCATAATATCTATGAACTGGCATACTCTAGGATCTGCAGACAATCAAATTAACACATATTTCATTTACCCTATCACTTTAACAATAGACCTTTCCACTTGAATGATCCGAGAGGGGGATTTTGTTGGTTGGCCATTAATCTTCTTACAAATAGAAAGCGGTATAACATTGGATGAGGCTTCAAAATCTACCAAACAGTTATGTACGTTGTGATTAAAAATATCAAATGATAAGAGACAAGGAAAAGTTTGAGATTTAGATTTGCCACCAATGCTTGCTTCATTAATCTCAGTATCAGATTCAATGGCTTCTGAAGTATTGTCGAGTTGCGGATTAAAGGATTCGAATAGTTTCTTTCTTTGATGAGGAAGATTAAATAATTCAAATAAAGAAATATTTGATTTAGTTTTCTTAATGTATTCCACAATATCATACCCCATGTCGTGTTCTACCAAACCTTTCTTAGCGCCTTCTGTTTAATTTTCCAAGGTCTTCATAGGTTTGTTAACTATTGGATTTGTCTCTTTTATGTTTACCGGATTAGACTTAGGTGATGTTTGAGTAGTGCTGATAATTTTCTTCATGGTTTCTTTTATCTTCCTTGTTTTAGGAATCACTAAACCGTGATCCATAACCAGTCCTATACTTCTTGTTGTAACATTTGCCGTTGATACTTGTATTTCTCGGGTCAGCTCTTCCTCACTCAACCCCAATGTGTGTGCCCAATCCCATAATACCATCATGGTTTCTTCATTTGTTTATTCTGGGTCATTTTTTTGGTCTTCTTCCACCTCAGGATCTGTCAATTAGGCATCTAACAGTTCATTCATGACCAGAGTCATCGAATTTATCCACTGCGAGAAAACAATTTCAGAATGATGCTTCTATTGAAAAGTGCATAAATGATCCATGCCTACTTAACTAAAATTTAAAACAACATAATTAATTAAAGGTGGTTGAAACTGTCCACTTTCTTCCCTTTTCTGGTAATAAGGCTTGAATGGATTTCTTGATGAACTAGATCCCTTCTCCTTTTCTAATTCTACTATCTTGTTTGATAACTTCTATACCATTTTGACCACATTTTCCAACTCATTCGAATGTTCTTCTTTGGTCCTAGTTAACAACAAAGGTTTTTTTACTAGCTGTGGTTTTCACTTCTCGTTCTAAAGTGTGTCTTTCTATGCTATCAAGATCAACCTCCACCATGTTGGATTCTTCGTAGTTTTATTCCAGTGTGGGCTTAACTTCCCTTTTCACAAACATTGCTATGGGTGGGTATAGTGTTGTAGTATGATATTCTACCAACGATTCTTCAATTGGTTTTGTTGTAGCACTAAAACTGCTTAAAAGAGTAGTAAACCTTTGATTCAAATCTTGATCTTTTTCTTTCTTTTCCATCCTCATAGATAGTAACTCTTTCATAAGGGTAGCTACAGTTTTTTGATTACCGAATTTTCTTTTAAATACCCTTTCGAAAGTATCCCAGTTTTCTATTGAGTTGGCTTGTAGACCAAAGAACCAAGAAGATGCTTTATGATCAAAATTATATGGAAACAGGCTGCATACAACATCTTCATGTTCAACATTTAAAATATCTAGATCTAGATAATAATAAAAAATTCAAATGGTATTTTGTAGAAATTCCTTTTCTGGGATCAAACTTTGGTAACACTTGTTCTGGGTGTTTAGGTAAATCATGCAAAGGCGCACCCAGATTAAGTGGTGTTCTGGCCCTCCATGCCGGTTTATTAATAGTTGCAGCCATAACTCAAGGTGGAGACTATGGTGGAGAATGTGGGAAAAAATGAGCTGTAGGAGACTCTGATCCCAACTGATCAAGAGGTTGATTAATTTCCTGGATAGATAGATCCACCAATTCTTCCAAATTTTATACAATGATAGAATCTTGAGTATAATAGATTGCTTTCTTGGAATCTTTCCTTCTTGGTAACACAGGGATGACTTTCAATCCTCCAAGTTTCTTAATGTATGATCTTGTATGCCTTTGAAAGTGATCAACTTCTTCAAATGGGACAGCATACAAACGTTCTGAGTATTTTTCTTCATAACTTACCTTTTATTTTTCTCCAGATTCAAGAATAAAATATTTAGGGAAATGTGTTTCCGATGTTGTTCCAGTAAAGTCTTTTCTTACAAACATATTTCCTCTTCCAGCCATGCATTGGTGGCCCTCTTTCTAGTGCCAAATCTGTTGATGCCTGGAAAAATACCAGGCACCGACAGTAGGGATTCTCCTCAGTAAACAGTCCCAATTAGATCATCCACCATTTGGTGTGGGGAATTCGTCCAGTTAACAGTCCTAATGTCGTAGATTAAGTTGTTTTAAATCTCTATCGTTTATGGCTTGGTCCATTGTTTATGTAATTTTCTTTCTAAAGATGAGATACAAGTGCCTAAATGCATATAATTAATGAGGAGAAACCTCATAGGTGATGCGCAGGTTCTTACCTCTTGTCTTGCCATTCCCACATTCTCAATTATTCTTCTAAATCTAAGACTAAGATAATATATCATATCCCCATAGAGGGCAAATTTAGAGTTCAGAGTAATATACTGCAAAATGTTCATATAAGTCTTACAAATAGTTGTTTCAACACAATCACATTTATAGCGGAAAGGATACCAAAGATAGCTCTGATATAATAAAAATCATTTATTACTCATTCATTACACAGACATTTACATATATAATGAATCCATGCATAATCGAAGAAATAGTTCCAAGAAATTAGAACAAACTCATTGTATAATGTATAGAAGCAAGAAGAAATAATTCCACGGGATGCATTCCATACTGTTTGTTAACCTTCCCCGCGATTGGATTGTATTTTATCAGCTTAAGCACCGGTAAGGTTACTGCGTCTCCACGTGTGCCACTTCTTAGTCACAAATCTCTTACCCCTATGGTAGCTTCACACTCTCCTTAATGATTCAATCTAATTTGGTGAAAAATAATACCTATGATACATGAACACAACATAATGAGATATAAATATGATCTGAAATAACATTTAAACAAGAATCTATAAAACTTCTCTTTCTTCACATTAAAGCAACCATAATTCGCCAATAATATTGAAACTAATCACCTTATCACCTATTCCATTATGCATTCTCAATTTCAAGTTTATCAGTAAGTGTTAATTCTTACACGGAGGGTGAAGAGTACCCCATTAGTAAAAAACAGTAACAATTAACTTAAGCTTGAGAATTTTTCTCAATTCCCTATTAGTCCGCAATCAATTTTAGCAAATATTGCATCGATCGATGGCGGGGAAAGATTCGTGAAGTGAAAATGAATGAAAGATAAGAAATCCGCAAGGTTAAGTGAAGTTCCGCTGGAGATAGTAAATCAATGGATGAGATCAAATCCACAAAAGATCTGACGTCCTAGAAACAATCCCACAAGAGAAAGGTGCAAGGAATATAACAGATCTACAAATATAAGATGAGATCTGCATTTGATCTCAGATCAACAGTCAAGAATAAATGCGCAAAAAATCAATGACTCAAAAGAGTTGCTGAAAAGGAATTGTGGGAAGGAAATTTCAGAAGTTCAGCTTCGGGAAAAGTTGGTTCTGCAACCCACAATATGCAAATCAACGATCAAGAATAAATCCACAAAAAATCAATGGCTTAGAGAGATGCAGAATAGGAATCACGAAAGGGAAATTGCAAAAGTTAAAATTAGAAATTTGGGTTTTCCGCAATCCGCAATTCTCAATCTGTAAAACCAATGGTCAGGAATAAATTTGCAAGAAATTAATGGTCCATAAAAAATGTGGAAAAGGAAAGGCGAAAGATAAATTGAGGACCTCAACTTTGGAAAACATTGGATCTGCAATCCACAATTCGCAATCCGCAAAAGATCGAACGCTCTAGAAGAATCCCGCATTTGATCTCAGATCGACAGTTAGGGATGAATCCGCAAAAAATCAACGACTAAGAGAATTGTGGAACATGAATTGTGGGAAGGAAAATTGTTGAAGTCAAAAGTGAAAACTGGGGATTTCCGCAATCTGTAATTGTAGAAATTGAGTTGCGGCTGCAAAATTACGGAAGCCAAAAATGAAACATGGGGATTTCCGTAATCCACAATTGTAGAAACTCTATTGTGGAAAGGAGATTGCGGAAAGGTTGGAGATACGGAAAGAGAGGTTGCAAAAAGAAAAGAATTTGCAGAAATCTTCTTTTGCTCAAGATTAAAAAAAAACTAAGTGTGTAGGGAGGGATTATCCGAGTTGGGAAACTAGTGTAAGTGTGCCTTCAAATAGAAATAGGAAGGGCCCTAAAAAATCAAAATTTTCTTTTGGGGAAGCAGTTGCAATAGCAAAAGGAGATAACGCAAGAAGCTTCCTAATTCCTTCATGAGGACGCATTGGGAAAGGGAAGTGGGCCACCTATTGATCCAATTAGACCTTGAAGCCTAATTATGTTATAAAAAAATGATAGCACATCACTATCAAAAGTTTTGGTCATTTGAATTTTGTCTTGAGAGATCTTCTACTCAATGGTTGAGTGATGTGCCTCAATTGAGCTTTGGGTGATGTGCCCATTAGCATTCTTGTTCTATATTTTTTAATGAATCTAGTGCAGCCATTAATTGAGTTTCTATTAAGGTCTTGAATTCATCCTCAAGTCTATTCGAATTCCTTTGCATATCTACAGATTCTCCCATCTGAATATTGAAGACTAACTGAGCTTCTTTTCTTGTATGAGGAATGGAGTTGGAGTTATGAGTGGGAATTAGTAGCTTTCAGCCATTAATTATAGTATTACAGGTGTATCCATCGTCTCCTGAAGTTTCCAGTTCCTGAATACATCTGAGGGTTTGAATATCCAAGTCTCTGATTGATTGTAGCTTCTAAATGTATTGTATTAATACACATGGTTAAATAATGCTATAGAAATTATTTATGGGAGTTATTTCAACATCCATGGATTTTGTTTGATGTTAAAAATATTATCTTTAATTTTCATAGCAATCTGAATTATTTTGAATGAGTTTTACATGGTTTTACTCAACCTTGTCTAGATTTATTTGCACCTAGTTTTGACTAGTCTCGTTGTTTAATGCATAAGTCAACCTCATAGGAATGAATTCATGGAATTTATGTTCTGATTCATCCTTAAAACACATATATAAGTACCCAATTTCTGAAACATACAATTCATATCCCCCTTCACCTGTTTGGGAAGGCCAAAAGAAAAACCCCTTGAGTTGTCCTAGAAACTAGTTTTACTAATGCGACCTTCAGAATCCTTTTAAGTTGTTTCTGATCTATATAAACCTATAAATAATGATAAATACATTCATAACATAGTTCCATAAGTCTCCTTAATCCCTCTCATAGCCACTGGTTTCTTGGAGACTATTTGTAAATGTTTTAGTTGGCACAGGTTGGGACTCCTAGAAGCCCAGTAGTAGAATTTAGTTGGGATGATGTTTGAAACCTTAAAAGGCCTGACACCATTTACGTAGGATCCTAAACATTCAATATCTTTCTCTTTCCTTATTTATCTTACCTAAACCCTATCCTATTCACTCATCTCAGCTTTCAAATTACCTTGCTTGTCAACTAGTTGTTTAAAAAATTGTGTAAGAGAGTTAGTGAGCCTTAAATCTGATTTAGGTTCATTACACTCTTCTTCACTAAAATAAATATTCCTTCCGACGGTCATCATCCTTTTCCTTGCATGATTTATTCTCAGAAGGTTCATCTTCTTCTACTGCAGTAGATGCGTGGAACTTCTCTTTATTCTTCTTCTTTGCATGGAAATATCTTGCATAATGAACCTTGTTTTGAAAATAGTAGCACTCAGCCTTTTTCTTCTCTAAATATTTATTGAATTCCTTATTCTTCGAATGAAATAACTTCTTTGGAGCGAATGGTTTCCTCCCTTTCTTAATTCTTTCCACGATGGAAATATTTTCTTCCTTGGTGCACTTTGACTTGATCTAGATTCACCCCTCCTCTTAGAGGCATTCATGCCACAACCTCTCAAAGCTAGGTTGATCTTCTTGGTCGTTTACTGCAGCAAGAATTTCTCCCATGAGGATGGGAGACCATCAATGGTTGTTTGGAGAAGATCTTCTTCATCCGTTACTACACCAATACTAACAAGTTGATCTCATACATGTGAGATCTTGGTGAAGAATGATTCTATTGTCTCATGCTTCTCCATCTTTAGGTTTTAAAGATTATTCTTAAAAGACCTCTTTTAACTAATGGCCTTCTTCTCATATAGATTTGTGTGTGTATCAAAACACTCTTTAGTGTTCTTCAGCGAAATGATCACAGACATGAGATTGCCCTTAGCTAAATCATAGATGGTTCACTTGAATCATAGATGATTCACTTGGAATTTGATTGGTTCTTCTTGAATTTGATGCACCCTGCATTAGTGGTAGGCTCCTCTACCACAATGGATATGTAAGTATCCAAATCATGCTCTTCAAGAAGTTTCTATACCCTCGCCTTCCATATGATAAGTTGGAAATTCCCTCAAGGCGGTATTCTAGTTGGACGAAGATCAATGTATGATGGATTCAATACTTTGTCAACCCTCATGATCTATGTAGGCTTCTAGTTGTTTGTGCAAACTCAACTCCTTCACACCTTGAGCTCTGATACCATGTTGATGTTTGAGAAAATATGAAGATCTATCAACTTTAAATTTTTTATCAATGATATACTGAACACTAGAATCAATATAACATTCAATCATACAAATTATTCATCCATAACAAAACATTTTCCCTAGGGAAAATACTCAAAAAATAGAGAGGATAAAAAAACCCAGCAATTCTTGAGGCTATAATAAATAGATTGCAGAGAATCACTTTTACAATACAACAGATTTCGCGATAAGAGAGAACACATAGAAATAAAGAATAATAATCACCAATATCAACTACACTGAACTTACCAATTGCTCCACACTTTAATAAAAATTCAAAACTCATGTCGTGCAAAGAATAACATATGTGTGCAATGGAGAATGCTTCCTAGTGCATAATACAACATCTTTTCTTCACCAGTGCCAAGTTGGTTCCTTGGATTTTTCTCCATACAAGGTGTATGTGTCATACCTTTAATCTTGGTCATCCACTGATAGTTAACAGTCATAGGAGTGAACTCGTTATCTTTACTAAATTTTGACCATTTAATTAACATGCTAACATAAGTGTCATGATTCTTTAACTCAAGTGTTGTCCATGAAAAACACTTTATTTACTATTATTAACTTTGCATGGACCACAATAAGTTTCTTTAATTAACTGAAGCACATAAGATTTAACGGAGGCACTGATTGAGGCATTCATATTAATTAACTAAAGCTTTATAACTACAGTTCATCCCTGCATGGGAAATTAGAATTATCTTTTCTCATTATCTGTTTATCTTTACCCCATGGCCTATGTGTTAACATTAGTCACCTATAATATCATTTTATACTCAGAAGAATTGTCACATGATATGATCATATTATATAACTCTCGGACCATATAGTCATATGCTAAAGTAATTCACTCTAGAGGTGATCAGTCTCTAGAGAGGACTCGATAGCTTTTATCCATCTCGAATGACTATGGTTAATAATATATCGCATAACATTTTGTGCTTCAACATGCAAAGCACTTCACCTCTATAACTGGAGGCCCACCTCTATGAGTATCCATTCTCTGGATGACCCATGAGAATCATTGACTTGATATTAACCACAAGTTTGACTTGATATTAACCATAAAGCATATTACAATTTAGTTTTTAAAATTAACTCGCATACATATTATACTTACACTAAATATTCGACATTCGACAAATTCCGAATTGTTTCGAATTTTCTTACACGAATTATACTATTATGGATAAAACATTTGATTAAAAAATTAAATAATATATTCTTAGTGTCCTAATGAGGTGAATACAATTATTTACAATTGGCCTATTTGATATTATTTCAACATTTAGTTAAAAATTTATAATATATTTTGATTTTGGATTAAAGTATTTACAATGGGCCTATTTGATATTATTTTAACCTATAGTTAAAAATACATAATATATTTTGATTTTTCATATCTATCAATATCGGGTGTAGCTCATATTTCTAACATTTGATTGAAGAATTATAATATATTCCTAATGGCCGAGTGAGATGGATAAAGGTCTTTCAAAGGATCTAGTAGTTTTGACATTTGGGTAGATATATTATTAAGAATTGTAATATATTTCTAATGTATTAGTAAGGTGGATAAAGATATTCACAAGATGTGAATTTTTTATAACTATCATGCAATAATACCTAGTTTAATAAGTGTACAGAAAGAAGCATAAGAATATTTGATGATGGGAAGTATAATATACGAGTAAGAAGTTATGTTAAAAGGCTTTAACAAAGTACAAGCTAAGCATAAGAATATTTGATAATGGGAAGTATAATATACGAGTAAGAAGTTTTGTTAAAAGGCTTTAACAAAGTATAAGCTAAGTTATATAGTATTGTTTTGTGTTTTAGTTGTTAATATGTATATTAAAAGAAGGTATCCGTGTGATTTTATAAGTTTTTTATTTGTTGTTTTTTTTTTTTTTGGTGGTTTTACTTTACACGAGGTTTTGTTTATGGAATATGTACTATGTCTTCATAATAGTTGTATTTACATGTGGTCAAAGTAAGTTTTAACTTGGCCCATCAAACAAGGGACAAGTTCTATAATGGAAAGAACACACTCTAAATGCTAGAGTTGAGGGTGGTGGATGTGATTATGTGAAGGATCTTAGAGCCGTCATCTGTGTTCTTGTGCTACAAATACAAGATGCTAAAAGAGTTTCCACAAATAGAAGATGCTAAAAGAGTTTATACAAATTGGTGGTCGGGCAAGAGACTTAGCGAGAGAGCACCCAAAAACGAGCAAGCAAAAATATCCAAATATAGCATATATTAAGTGAGTCAAGAAATAACATATATAACCCGATACAACCAACATTATTAAATCAAATTTAAACTATATTTTTAATTGTGTATTAAAAAATACAAAATAACTCACCAATGTTTATATAGAAAATTTTGTCTCCTAGAAAGCTCAATTAGATGAATTAACTATGAAGTATATTTGGTTTTCAAAATATAATTTTTTTAATTAAAAAAATTATATTTTTAATTGTCTATTAAAAAATACAAAATAACTCACCAATGTTTATATAGAAAATTTTGCCTCCTGAGAGAAGCTCAATTAGATGAATTAACTATAAAGTATATTTTGGTTTTGAAAATATAATTGATTAATTAAAAATATATATATAAGTTGTTAGCGTTAGCATGTTTTAGAGGCTTAGTTCCCATCTCTTTTGCATGCCTTTAACGAATTAATCAATCATCCATTCATTTATGCTGAATTGAAGAGATTGATATAATTCTGGTCACTTATTACCCAACTAATCAATGATCTGATTTTAATAGAGGAATCAATCTCTCTAGGTGCAAACCTCTTTTTAGGTATTGCACTCAATAAGCTATCAACTTTGGTGTGTCCTATATATAACCATTAATTTGATTGAAACCAAAAGACACATATTTTTATTTAAAGTCAACATATAGTATTATTATTATTAATATATAATACTATTTATGGTCGACATATAATATTTTTTATTATTTTTTATTTTGTTCGGAACTAACATTACAACACCTCCCCATACATGGTTTTAAAACAATATGCAAAACCCTCCTAAAACTATGGGTTGTTTAGAAGGCCTTGCACATGGTCTTAAAACCATTTGCAAGGCCTCCTAAACCATGTACAATAAAACCATGGGTTGTTTAGGAGGCCTTGCACATTGTTTTAAAACCATGTGTAAGGCCCTCTTAAACCATGTACAATAAAACAATGGGTTGTTTAGAAGGCCTTGCACATGGTTTTAAAACCATGTGCAAGGCCAACATTTTTTTGGGCATAATTCAACTTTTATTTTTTTTATCATTTTGTTTGGTAGGAACATTACAACATCTCCCCTATATTGTGTTTTTTTTAGGTAGGAACATTACAACATCTTTTGGCGGACATTTATTTTGGGTGATAATTAAAAATTTTATTTTATAATATTTTGTAAGTAACAAAAGTTACAAGATCTCCCTAATTTTAGGTTGTTTTCTTTATTAACATTTATTTTGGTTGATAATTAAAAATTTTATTTTTTATTATTTTATTCTTAACAAAAGTTACTCAACAAACCTTACAAGATCTCCCTCATATTAGGTTGTTTTTTGGTGGACATTTATTTTATCGGATAATTAAATTTTTATTTTTTATTATTTTGTAAAGTTATGTTAACGTTATGTAACATTACAAGATATCCTCCATACTAGGCTGCGTCTCTAGACTCAATTACATAACGTTATGTAACCTTACAAGATCTCCCCCATACTGGGCTATAGAGCACCTCTAAGTACAATGATCTTATCACAGTCCCCTTTTTTTTGAAAAATTACAGCCTCAATTATATTAACTCAAATGCCATATTGTTGATGGGTTATGAAAACTTTACATCTGCCATATTGTTGATGGGTTATGGCAACTTTACATAGAAATAAATTTAGTTAAATTCTAACATTAGTTGAATAGGGTTTTTCACAAAATTTAGTAAAAAAACATAAGATTTCATTTCACAATATTTAAAATAAAATGTTCTGGAAACTTTACATGGAAATAAATTTAGTTAAATTCTAACATTAATTGAATACAATTATCTGGGTTTTTCACAAAATTTAGTAAAAAAGCATAAGATTTCATTTCACAATATTTAAAATAAAATGTTCTAAAGTATTTGAGAACATGGAATCTATATCCGAATCTATATTGAAATTTAAAATAAAATAAAGCTCCCCAAAATAGTTTGTGTCCACTCTTTCATGACTAGTAAGAGTAACTTAAAGAATATACACATCTCACTAATTGAGCTAACTGTTAAGGTTAAAAAAAATTAAACTCCTAATTTCAAATTAAAATAAAGCTCCCCAAAATAGTTTGTGTCCACTCTTTCATGACCAGTAAAAGTAACTTCAAGAATATACACATCTCACTAATTGAACTAACTCTTAAGGTTAAAAAAAATTAAACTCCCAAAAAAAAATGCCATCATGCATTCATGTGCAAACAATCAAATGAAAATGGCATGTGTTCATCCTCTATGGAAGCGTGATTCTACCACTCACCCAAAAAAACTTATAAAATCACGATTTTGTCTCCTACACGTATTGTACATACAGAACCCATAAATACATCCTCTGCTCAATCCAATCTCCTATTCACTTCCAGCTTTTCTACACTAGCTCCTGTGCATGTTCTTATTTGTTGTCGTATATGCTATTGGCTTTGCCTGATGCTGTATTATTGTACTCCCAAACTTCAGATATGAGACCTTCCCTGTTGAATTGGGTATAAGTTTCCATCTCCAATTCAAATCGATTCATCACAGGCAACAACAAAGCAATAATGGAGTCAGAAACAACAAGAGTAGTAGCTTTTAATTCATATTTTGGAGTAGATAGAGTGATAGTCAAGACAAGATCTAAAACATGTGTCCCTAGTTTTCCTTCTTTAATAGACCCGCAGTCAAATCAGATGCTTGTTTCTCATTCAAATCAAATGAACCTTCACAAAAAATCAGTAATCCCAAACCATCCTACAGATATTAGAATAGAATTATATGATATAAGAAGCATACAATATGGCAACAGGCCATCCTCTACAAATCTGAATGCTCCTAGGGATAAAACTGGAGTTCCCACAAAGAAATCAATGCCTGTGTCGGTGGACAAGGGATGCCCAACTCAGGATTCGTTGCATTCTACTGGGGACAATGGCAAGGCCATTTCACACTTTTGGAGCAATCTTCCCTTTGGTGAATCAAAGGAATAGGGTATGATAGACTAGAGGAAGCATAGAAGGATGTTGTCTATGAGAGAATCTGCGAGGAGGTAGAGGCTCCAGAAACAACAACACTTGGACGAGCTGAGGTGAGGGATCAGATGGTTCATATAATGGAAGAGAACGGGGAAATATTGAAGAAATGTAATGTTGTTTGAGAGCATTATGTTCATATAGCATAAAAGAATTATCTGTTGAGATCAAGAGGCAATGCAGTTGAGTCGCAAGCTCTAGAGATTACAACACACATTAAATGCTCAATTTCATGGTGTCTTTGAAACTATGGGTGGTGAAGCTAGGAATTACAGTGCTTCCCATATGAACTCGGCATATTATCCCTCCCTCTTTCCCAATAGCTAGTATTGAAGCCAAAGCCAAAATGAATTCACATTATGAAATATTAAGAGTACTTCCTATCTTTGGTTTTGAAGCCAAAATGCAAAATGCAATTTTGAGGAGTATTTTTTCATTATTTATTATATTTAGATATTATATTGGGGTTAGATTCAATGATAAATAGTATTAAGGTTTCATGTTTTTGGTTGAACAATGGTGATTCCATAACAACAAATAATAATTAATATTTTTTAAAAATAACAACAATTTTACAAATAAATTTAAGATCTATTGGTGATGTAGAGACTTTAATATTTTGCATCTTACACAATTATAAAGTTTTGAGGGACTTCATGGTCACTATTGATTGAGCTGTGGAGAAACATTTATTTTCACTTCCATCCAACTTTCAAAAACTTATTTTGCACCAAACACAGATATCCAGTAGCAACAATAGCATCCTGCTTCATTGGTAGGGACTACGCTACCTCGTAGCACTTGTTATGATTATAAAGAGAAACTCGTAGCACTTGTTTTTTTTTTTCCAGGAAGAAAAAAGCCTGTCCTTGTTATTCTTATTAAGAATCAAAGGGCATCGATAGCACCATCCCAGAAGTGGGTTACATCTCAAAGATAATACAGCTCATATGACAATAAGTCTCATCCAGTCGTGACCAGGGGGAAAGGCTAGATAATAGAGTGAAGGATCCCATCAGTAAAACTGTCTCATCATGGAGGGGATCAGTCTCATCAACCCCATCTACCGAGAACCAAAGGGATCAGAACAGCAATCTAAAAGAGGCCACTCAAAGAGCAGCAAATCAACAAATCAAATAGAGGAGTAAGCTCCCCGAACAAGACTCAAAAGAGCTGAAAGGTATCATATGCGACCAAATGGTCCTCCATAAATTCAAAGAAACAGCCATAACCTGGAGATAATGAGAGAGCAATTTTAGAGAGACAGTCTACAATCCAATTGTGTTCTCGGTAGATGTGGCTGAACGACAGATCCTGAAAGCTGGAAATTAGCTTTTGAGTTTCTCGCCACCAGTGAAAGAGTTCTAGAGGGGAGAGAGCAGTGGATCCCTTTGCCCAA
The DNA here is from genome assembly GCA_001517045.1 of Pseudotsuga menziesii. Lineage (NCBI taxonomy): Eukaryota > Viridiplantae > Streptophyta > Pinopsida > Pinales > Pinaceae > Pseudotsuga > Pseudotsuga menziesii. The sequence continues at coordinate 149,266 of LPNX011166304.1, forward strand.
TTAATGATAACTAGTGAGTCACCAAATATGTGGGATAAGGGGATCCCCATCATCTGGGAAGATAGAAGAAGAGCCCATAGGCTAAGTAATTCTGCTTTTGTATTGGAGTCATTTCCGACCCCTAGCGCGAACTCGAAGTGGTGAGACTCATTCAAGTATAAGCTGTATCCAACACCGGCTGCCTCAGTGGTAGAGGCACCATCGAAAAATCCACATGGGAAAAACAAACAGGGAGGATGCCCAATCTTCCTGATTTTTTTAACTTTGACAGACTGTGAAGAATATATTTGCACAGAGTTTGTAATTTGATGCACAATGCTGAGAACAGTCATCTTCTTCCCTTCAAAAAAGGATAGATTCTGAGCTTTCCATATGGCCCACATCATATGGAATGGGATAGAACAAAGAGCCGAGTTCATTGGGAAATTGCCAGCCCAATTCCTTACAAATAAAGTAGGTGAGTCTGCGAGAGGAGGAGGAGGCAGCTGAAACTGATCGCATATGTGATCAAGAACATTCTTCTAGACTGTGCATTGGGAGAAAATATGTATGACAGTCTCCTCAACAGAATAGCACAGTGTACATATACCTGGACCAGACCGCCCCCTTTTCTGAAGGTTATCCCAGGTAAGAATTTTGGTCCTTAATACCAACCATATAAAGCATCCAATTTTGCGAGGGAGAGCACTGGACCATAAAAAAGAGTGAAGACGATTGCCAAATGATGGGGAAAAATATTTAACAATGCACTCATATACATGTTTAGCAGAGATAGAGCCATCTTTTTTGTTGAAGTCCCACACAAGGGAATCAGATTGTGTAGTGAGACAAATACCACCAAGAACCAGGCCCGCTGTGTATGAATTCCAAGCTTCTTTCCAAGCCCCTTCTAAACCCAACTCCTCGGCCGTGTACCAGTAGTGCTGCGAGTCTGGTAAAATATTGTGAGCCTGTGAGAGTGTATTGATGTCCAGGTCCTCTAGAAAGGATCTCAGCTCATCTGGAAGGTTGTGTGAGGAAGGGACACCAATAACCGGATCAATACCAATCAATATATCATTACCATTACCCACCTGCCAAGCCAGGTGATGACCTAGCCATGGAAGAGTCTATTAAAAACCCCTCCATATAATAGATACCCCATGTGTACAGAACCTCTTACCTCTGAGCCAAGCAACCACCGAGAGGTGTTTCATGTATTTGTTGGTAAGTACACGATGCCACAATCCATCATTCAACAGAACCATCCAGCGATTTTTAAGGTGCAGAGAGATGCTAAACCAGTGAAGATTTTTAATCCCCAATCCCTCATATTCCTTTGGCCAAGTGAGACTCTGCCAGTTAACCAAATGATATCTTCGATTATTTTCAGTAGATCCCCATAAGAATGCAAACATGATGCTCCTGAGCTTGTGTAGGATAGATGCTAGGATGGGAGCTAATCCCAGCCAGTAGACCGGAATACTTGAAAGCACAGACTGAACAAGAATCAGACGGCCTCCCAAAGAAAGTAGCTTGTGGGTCCAAAGACAAATCCTCTTTTCAAATTTCTGTACCAGCCAGTTCCAATCACAGACCCTATAGCCGAGAGGTTTGATGTAGTATCCAAGGTACTTAAACCCAGAAAGAATCGGCTCCATTTGATAAGGTAGAACCCTAGCAATATCCATGTAATTGACAACATCTATATTATTATACAAGAAGCAAGATTTATCAAGGCTGATACACATACCAAATGCCTTACAGAAGGTCTCAAGGATTACATCAAATGCAGCCCATTCCTGTAATGTGTCGGTACCCATTATGATCACATCGTCCATGAAAAGAAGATGGGTAAGAGCAAGGGAGGATGTGATTTCTATGCCACTGATAAGACCATGGTTCCGAGCATCAGAGATTAAAAGGCTGAGACCCTCGATGACAAGGATGAAGAGTAAAGGAGATAAAGGGCAGCCTTGTCGAATGCCACAAGTAGCTGAAAAAAAACTTCGAGGGGGTCCCATTTACCAGAACAACAAAATTTGCAGAGGTGAGATAGCCCAGTATCCAATTAAATGTCAGGAAAGGAACCCTGATTTGGATCAAGATGAGACAGATAAAGGTCCAATTTGAGGATGAAGGCACATATATTTTTTGTTTTAACGAAGTGGAGAGTCTCTTGAACAATTCCAATTGGCTCAATGATCTGACGGTTTTTAAGGAAGCCAAATTGTTCTCGAGAGATACCAGAGTCCAAATAGGGCTTGATCCTGACCGCAATGACCTTTGATATCAACTTATACAACAGATTACACAATGAGATGGGCCTGTAATCTGCAAAGGTCCTAGGCTTATCAATTTTGGGTATAAGTGCAAGGAAGGTCGAGTTCAAGGAGGGTGGGATAATACCTGAGACCCTGGTAGAGTCCACAGCTGACAATAATTCACAGCCCATGAGTTCAAAAAAGTGCAGATAGAACTCGATAGGCCATCCGTCTGGGCCAGGGCTTCGATCTTTTTTAAATGATTTCAGTGCAAATTCAATCTCCCCAAGAGTAACAGGACAGGTAAGGTCAGATGCATTCACATCTGATATCATCTTAGGATAAAGCATGACGACCTTGAATTGTTGCAACAAACAAGTGCCACCATCATCCTTGAATATATTTGCAAAATGTGACTGACCCAGTTCTTTGAGTGCTGCCTCTTCTTCATAGCATTTACCATCCTCATCAGCCAATGACCAAATCGTGTTTTGATTCCGCCTGCCAGAGGCCAGCATGTGGAAATATTTGGTATTCGAGTCACCCTGCAGGGCCCATTTCGTTCGGCTTTTTAATTGCCAAGTCAGCAGATAATGATCCAAGATCTTCTTCTTTTCAGATCTAAGGTGGGTCAATTGTGCCATATCCTCATTGAAGAGGATACCATTTGACGTGCCCGAGAGGAGAGATACAATGGCTTAGTCAAGACTATTGGACTCAGAATCCATACTTGCCAGTTTATCCTTTATCCATACCTTGGCTTCGTTTTTGAGAATATGCAGCTTATGGTAGAGGGAATCAAGACCATGTGCACTGTCATCATGGGAAAGAAGAGGCCACCACTTCATTAACCAATCAGAGAAAGCTGGATCATTGAGCCACAAACAATTAAATTTGAATGGATAGTTACAGGAACCCCGCTGCTTGTTCCATTCAAAGCATATAGGGTAGTGGTCAGAAATGTGAGCACACTATGTCCACACCCTGTGAACCCCCATAGATGGAATCATGGATGCTGAGATTAAAAATCAATCTAATCTCTTACTGATACCATCAGCACCCACAGTGACCATTTCGCCAAGTAGGCCCAGCATACTAAGGAGCCAAATCCACAAGACCCACCGAGTCAAAAAGGGACAAGAAGTGTTGTGTGAGGGGGTCAGGGGAAGCCTTTTTTCCCCAAATCTTAGAGGAGTTTAGAGTAAGGTTAAGGTCCCCACCCAAGACAAGATTCAGAATGCTAAGAATGCCCCCTCTGTGTGCCTTTTCCCAGAAAAGTTCACGGTCTCTGTAAGGGCCATATACATTAAGGATGGCGACGGGGGAGGACATTCCACGGAAAGAATCCTGAACCAGGAGGCCAGCACAACTCTAAAAGGCATGACACTTAACCCTATGTGGGTTCCAGGCCGTGAGGAGACCTCCTGATAGGCTCGACGCACTGATAGCACATAATTCCCAAGAAGGAAGGATTTTAGAGAAGGCTAGTAAAGCAGGAGAGGAACTACACATAGTTTCCTGAAGGAGGATCATATCCGCACCGAGAGACTTGAAGAGAGCACGGAGGATATGGTTTTTGGTCTTACCTCCAAGACCCCTTACATTGAAGGATAAAAGCTTCATCACGGAACATCCTGGAGGGGAGATGACGCTCTAAGTCCCCGGGAAGGCAAGCCACGGGCCGCATCTTTGATGTGGACAAAAAGAGGGATATAGGGAGGAGAAGCAGAGGATAGGTCCACCTTCGATTTATCCTTTTTTTCTTTTGTTTTTTTCTGGACAGTCACATTGGCAAATCGAATGGAGTTGAGGTGAAGGGTGGAAGGTGATGTAGGAGTCGTAGCCGTGAAAATGGACAATGATTTTTTAAGGGTGGGGTCGGAGAAAGAAGGAGATGAGGTAGGACTACAGGAGGATGGAGTAAAGGTCGGTGGGGTTCTTGGGTGTGAGAGTGGTGGGAAATCCACTAAAGTTAATGATGGTAGAGCCTGTGCAATGATGTGGTGCGAGGAAGGTAAAGGCAGCGTGATAAGTGTATGGTCAGGAGCAGAATGAGGAGGGGAGCCTACAGAAGCCGGAGAAGACCTGAATGACGAGTAAGTGTTTGTAACAGGAGCCATGGTGTCATCAAGGAGTGTCTGGTCCTGAATCGGCTTAGGCATTGAAGACAGAGTATCGGTGAGGGGAATGGGGGTCAGTGAGGGAACAGGTGGGGGAGCAATAGTATGTGACAGAATTAAATCATCAATAGCATCCAAAGAGGTTTCCGAGACAACATCAAAAGGAGAGAGAGAATTGGAGAGAGTACCTGGTATCTGATGTACAAGTTCAGAGGGGTCAGCAAGTTATGATTAGCACTTGTTATTATTATAAAGAGACACAATGGAAACTTTAATGAGAGGCATAACACCCATGTTGGGGCCCATCTCATGCATTTAAAGTTATTTTATTAAGAATATAAATAGCATTTAAAGTTGCTTTATGAATATAAAGAGATACAATGGGAACTTTATTCACATGCATGTTTTGGGAATTCGTGAGCATACCGAACTTTGGATATGTTTTCAAACCACTCCCACCTTTACTACATTAATTTGATGAGTATTTATTTTTTCATAAATCAATGTATATATATATTATTTTTAATGTATATATTTATATATAATTTTATTTTTCAAATAAATTGTGATCCAATTATATATTTTTTATTATTTTTCGTTGACGTTATGATCAATACATAAAACATTAAAGAATGTGCGAATAACCAAAACCTATGTCATACTCATTGCATTTTGATGAGTATTTGATATGGTGATTCATGTCGTTTCACAAAACCTTTGTATCTTACAAAACCTTCATAAATTTTGGATTAGTAAACGTTGTGAAGTATCAATGTCGATTTGTAGTATATGTTTTTAATTATTTTTGTTGTATATATTTTTTTAAGTTTGTTTTGTTTAGATTTTGGTTAGAAGTTCTTAGAAAATTTAGAATTCTAATATTAATATAAATTATGGAGATTTTATAATTTAAGTGTTATAAAAGTATTTATACATTCTAAAACATAATTGGAACATTTTTAAATTTAAATTTTATCAAAACTAAATGTACTAGATTTTTTATTAAAAAAAAAACTATAAAAAAGTTCAAAATAAAACAATATAAAATATTCATATCACTAGGAATTGTTTTCTCAATAATCCAATATTTATAAGACCGTTTCACATATCCTATAAAGGAAAAATGGTGGTATTTTTTAGTAAGGAATAAACAATAGTGAATAAAACCCTTTGGATTTTGACAAAAAAAAATTTAGCACAAGGAGCCACCTTGATATTCTATCTCTGAGAACCAAGGGTAAGGTATATGCCTACTTGAGAATGGATCCCGGGTCTGTGGGCCCCAACCTCAATCAACACTGTTAGACTATCATCCTCAATTTTTTTTTAACGGGAACTGAAATTTTTTTATTGATTAAAAATGGTTGTAGCCCAGCCAGGCTTACAAAAGGGAATTCAGAAAAAGAAGGTTGATGCCCTCTATTAGAACAGGCAGCCTTCTTATGAGTGCTTTGAGAAGTGAATCCCAAATGCTTGCGATGTTATTCCGAGAAAAAGATTGCTTGCAAGAGTAGACTCTCACGAATTGTGAGCATAGAAGAATACAGAAACAAAACATTAATTAGGTGGAGAGGAGAAATGCCCCTTAATGAAAGGGTCCAATTTCTTCTGGGATCCCGAGCTAATGTTTGAGGCTGCTTCATTTTCTCTACGTTCTTTGTTTGTCTTTCGTGCTCTTGTGAGGGGTGGAGAAGGAGCTAAAAAATCTTCGAATTCATAGGTTCCCTCTGACGAAGGGACCGAGGATGCCAATCTTACATGGGCTGGGGTCTCGTGAATCAAAGCATTGGGGTCTTTCTTAGAACCTCAGGAAGCAGGTTTTGGAGAAGCTTGATGAGCTGCCTCCAAGGAGCCAAGGGGACCAGGGATGCCTTGCTCCGGGACATCCACAGCTTCCAATTCTTGTGCTTCATCTTCCTGAAGAGCTTCAAAACTATTTTTGTTTTTCGGTCGTGGAGTATCTGCAAGAGGAGAATGATCTTGAGGAGAAACCTTGTGCTGAGAAGCTTGAGGCTCCGTTCGCCGGGGAGGACGGCGTCGATTAGTAACCGTCTGGAACTCTGTATCTTTGGAAGCTGGGAGGTTTGCCGGTTTCTATGATTCTGCAAGCTTGGGGCAGCTTTTGGCAAAGTGGCTATATACATGACAGAAGTTGCATTTGAATGGGATCTGCTCGTAATCCAGTTCTTGAATGTGGCTCCATTCTCCTAATGTGAGCTTTAGGGCCTCCGAGAGCCCTTTTTCTAGATTCACCTCTATGCAGATACGGGCACATCTGAACTGACCCCCTTTTGGTTCTGCACTATCTAGATAGCGCCCTAGCTTATTACCAATGTCAGTCAGAGTGCTTTTCCCCCAAAGATGAAGAGGGAGGTTAGGGAGTCTTACCCAGACTGGAGTGGCTGTGATCTCTGCTTCTAGGTTAAACTCCAAAGACCATGGGGCTAGGAACAGACCTCTCGAGCCCATGAAGAAAGGACCCGAACAAAAGACTAGGTCTCTTTCTTCTTTATTCGAAAACAGGAAAACAAAAAACCATCGTCCAGCTGCAAAGAGAGAGACCTATCCTTGCAGAAGAGGGTTCCAATGTTCTACGATCCAAAGCTCCACGGCCTTAGGGTTGGGCCACAACCCTATGAACTTACCAATGAGGGATTTCTCAGAGAGGGTGAGTGCTTTATGGCATGGATCCGTAGGAGAGAGCTCCAGAGAAGGGATCTCGTCCATCTTTTTCACAAACTTGGATGAAGTATGAGAAGCTGTCTGAGGAGTGGCAGCTTGAACAAGGGCCTTGAAGGCGGCGAGCTGGGCATGAGAGCCCATTGCCAGACAAAACTCCACGCTGAGACCACGAAGAGAAGTGGCAGCCAAAGGGAACCCCATGCTGAGACACGAGGAGAGGCGGCAGCCAACGATCTAGCCAGAACTCGGCTCTGCGTAGCAAGGGAGGCGGCGACTAGGGAAACCCTAGCCACGTTTCAGAGAGCCACTTCGCCATTGTGCACGGTCCTCCGTTATGGCCAGACCATCATCCTCAATTGCTACAACAATGTTTGTACAATTTAAAAGCAAATCATGAAAAAACAAAATGTGCCATTAAGATTGCAAATTTAATAAACAATAATTGTATTTGTATTGAAGAGAAAATAAAATTGCATTTTGAAAAAGGAGTCTTTTTCAATTGATTTTGATCCTCCAGTCAAGATAATCATTAAGAAGAAGATATTCGAATAAGGAAAAAATTAATGAGATCAATAAATATGGATTGAAACAAAGGATAAATAGCCTGCACAGGTGTGGCTCATTGGTGATTCGTTTGATATGAAGTCATATGTTGTAAAGGAGGTCACGAGTTCAAATCACACACGGGCTTACCCATGTCACATGCTTGCGGGCTATTGTGGAGCACCTAAGGGGTATAGTGGTAGCGAGAATGGATCCCCTAGGTCCAAAAATTAATTTGATATTTAGATTTTTTAAATAAAATAGATAAATTATTATTATTAATATTTTTGAAAAGACATTAACAATTAAATTATAATTTTTAAAGGTTATGAATAAAGAGATTTTTTTTAATGAAAACACACTTTTAAGCTTAAAATAAAGAAATTAAAGAATGAAAAGAATTAAATACATGCAAGGATGTCATAAAGATTTATAAATGCAATGCTTAAAGCGAAATGGATAATTATGAATTAATTATAATGACTAAACTATTAGCAATAAAGAAAAGATTCATAAGATGTTTAAAGAACTTTAAAATAAAGAGAATTACAAATATCAATAGGAAGCTTTAGATGATTTCCACAAAATTTATAATGTTAAAAGCACCGATGAAAGAGATTTAAAAAGATTTAATAAGATGGTTCGTAAATAAAAGCATTATAAATGAAAATATTAAATATTTTTATAAAATCATATATTTATTAAGTTGATTTAATTAATATAAATTGTATGTTTTTAAATTTAAGGACATATCAATTAAGGAAAATTGATTTTAATGTTTTAATGTTATTGTGAACAACAGTTCCAGGTGTGGTTGATATTTAGGCTTTCATCTGATATTGTTTTGATTGAGCTTAATTTTAATGGATTATTAAACCTTTATTTTTCCATAATGATCAACCTTAGTAATAATTTGGGCCTTATCTATGCAAATCAGATGGCCAATGTCTTAAGAGCGTTTCATTAAGGAAGGTCTTTTATCTCAATTGTGTTTAATATCAATACAATGTTCTTCAAGCCTAGATTTTAGGGATCTTTCAGTCTCACCAATATAATATTGGCCATAGGAGCGGGGAATAATGTAGACTCCTTTACGATTCATCATATCAAAGGAACCTTCGGTGCAATAGAGTAACCTTTAAGGGTATTGCAAGGAGCAACACAAAATTTGATATTTCTCCTCTTGAAGATTTTTCCAACCCTATACATGGTTCCTTTGAGATAAGGGATGGTGATGGATTTACCATGAAGAGGTTCTCGGTTATTACGACATCCATTTTTAGCTTTAAGGACATTCTTCTTGAATTGATACACTGATTTTGAAAACATTGGTGACATGACTTCGTTCTTGATTTAGGTGATCCTTATCTGAGATTTTGAAGGCTCTAGTTATTAGCATGTTGATGATGTCAAGTTTTTGGAAAGGTTGGTCAAAATTCTTACACTTTCTAAGATTTAATTTCATCAAATGGAGCAAAAGAGTTAGCCGACATTTTCCCAAGACCAAAGTCTTACCTAAAACATTGCACGATGTAAAGTAGTAAGGGTTTTCAAGATTGTAATTAAATGTCAAACATCCAAAAGTTCTCACTTCACAATCTAAGGGGGTTTTGTTAAATAACATGACTTTGATTTATTTTGCTATTCAACATATACTAAATGTTTGAAGTAGACATTCATAGTATAGAGGAATTGAGTAAGTTGACATGGTTATTTTGATGAATGGAAATTGGTCTAGATTGAATAGTGAGAAAACCAGGGATAATTTTAGGGGTGAAATTTAGCCCATGGGCTATTTTTAGGGGGTTTTCTTGAAAAAAAGATTCGCCATTTTGCAATTTTTGAAGCCCTGTTTCGCCTAATTTTGATGGGATAACAAAATTTCACCCTAAAAATCGCCAAATTATTATATAAATGATCTAAAATCCTTGGAAATTAAATTTTTTTTTGAAAAATATCGCAAAACATTTTATAGTTGTTGTTTTAAAAATTAGTAAGATTCGCCAACATTTGTACACTTTTAAATAAGTATGGTTCCTTAAAATCATCCTTGGAGAAAATACATTGAAAATTTTGTAAAAAGAGGGGGGAGATAAGCATTTTTACTAACATAAGTAAACTCTTGGAAAAATTCCTCTTTGAAAAAATATATCTAGCCATTGTCTTGAAATTTATATGGGAGGTTTAGTTAATCCATTCAAGATGTGAATAAATAGAAAATTGTATGCACGAGTTTCGAATGCATTGGACATGTGGAATATGGCTATAGTGGTTGTGATTTAGGAAAATAGGTATTGATCCCATATAAGGTAGAATTCATTGATGATTCACATATCTTTATTTACACCATCAACATTGTCATTGTGTATAGATGACGTTTTTTCAAACATGAGAAGAATATTAAACATGCTACTATGGCTTAAGATGCAAGGGAATAAATATAAAAGTTTTCACGCTTTCTTCATTTCTATATGCATCTTTTCATTGTAAGATTGGAATCCTCCCTATAAACTTGTGGGGATGTAAAGTAGGGAGGGATTGAAAGGTTGCAAATTATTAAACATCTTGAGGTTTTCATTTCAAACTCCAATGAGTTTTGTTAATAATATGATTTGATTTAATATTCTACATTTCACCATATTTTCAATTTTCAAGATAAAACTTTAGGATATAAGGATTTGAGTAAATTGATGCAATTATTCTAAATTATGGATGGATATCAATATCTATTGAACAATGATAAAAGGAATTAGAAACACTGTATAGAAAGAGAGGTAATAGATGGGCATATTTACTTGCTAAAGTGAACTCTCAATGACTTTGTGAGTCCTAAAGTCAATCTAAGATGCTTGGTCGATCCATGTGACATGTGCATCTATAGAAAATTGATTACACAAGCTAGGTATGAATTGGATGTGCTCCTTAAAACCCATAGGTCAATATTACCAGTATTATTTATTTGATTTTGTCTTTTAATTTATCTTCACAATGTGCTTGTCTCGAAAAATCATAGAGGCTTATTTTTCTTCTATACTTTAATGTGTGTGAATGTGCTTGATTTAGAAAACAATGGAGGAGAATCACGAGGGGTGGTTGTGTTGCGAGTTAATCTATTCATTTGTGGCCGCATATTTATTGAGGTAGAAACATTAAACTTCCAAAAAAAAATATTGTGTAGTTATCCCAACATGAGCATGAGAAGAAGAATAGAATGAGGAGATGTACATGGAAACCCTAATATCAAGAGATTCATAGTGAAAAATGATAGTGGATAGAGGAGAAAGAATATTAGAATGAATTAAAATTTGGAATGTCCATGACCTTGCTTGGCCATGTTTTTAGCTAACTACATCTAAATTGTTACATCCTTGTGATTGTAGGAATAGGATTGAAGGAGATAGATGAATATTGAGGCTAAACAATAATTTTGGAGGTCACTTTGATTAAACACAGACATTTAGAGGGATCAAATTCATCAATGTGCAAGCATTTTCTCAATTCTACATTCTAAAAAATATTAGAATCAACCCTAAACATGGTTGAGGTGGTAAACAGGGGCTTGGATGCCCAAACATGTCAAAGGGAGTGAAATAGGGCCTAGATTCCTAAACATAATGTTCTAAGGGGTAAACAAGGACCTATATTGAAAAATCATCTAGATTACTAAACAGGGTTAAGGGGGTCAATAAGTTCCTAGACTAGAAATACATTTAGATTCCTAAACATGGTGAAGGGAAACAACATCCTTAGGCCATTGACACTAGTTGGTTGAGGGAAACACCATCCTCAAGCATTAAATATAACTTCTTTGACTTAAGCATCAGGAACATGTCCTTAGACCACCATATGGGATCATGAATGGTTTGTGAGACATTGACCATCATCAAATTCTGAAAGAAAAAAAAAATTTGTCTTAGGATCCTTTTGAAACTTCTCAAGTTCAAGATTCTTCAGCAAGTACTTGAACCATTATGCAAGAAATTTGTAGGAGGTTTTTGGTCTCTAAGTGGATATGTTGAACCATGATTAGGTTTTGTGGATTGGAAATGCTTGTAGATAAACATGGATAGGGGGGCACAATAGTTTTAATCCCTATTGAACCTTATTGATCTTTAGGACCATGAACAACACCTAGAAACCATGGCACAAGCCGTGTCTAGGGAATCCTTAACATCAAAGTTGAATATGGGTGTTATTATTAGGTCTTGGGAATCATGGATGGGTATTGGGTCCATGGAAGTAATCAGTAGATGAAATAAATATCATCTAGCCCCAGCCCTTGATTCGCAGGATCCAATGCCATGGAAGAGTCCTTGAACCTCCACATATGACCTCTATTGGCTACCAATTGCCTCCAATAGTTCTATGGACACCATGCCTAGTTCAGTTTTTCATTGATAATGTCTTTATAGGTCTTTCAAAAGTCATAATAGGAGAATAATGGGCCTTTCACCCCATATTATGTTTGTCAAACTCAATTGCCATGAACAACACCTACTACCCATAAAGATTCTATGGATGTAGTGCTAAATTCATTCTTGAACAATCACATGGGACTCTTGTAAGGTATCTGTAGAAGTTCCATGAGTAAGTTTTGTACATTGGAATTGGTCTTTTAGGTCTAAACATGGTCATGGGAGAAGCAAGGGACTTCAGCACTAAATAAAGGTATTCTAGAGCTCTATCACTATGGTTAGGGAAGGAAAAAACTTGGTCCTTAGGCCATAATTACCTCTTATTATGCTTAATAATCATGAGAAACGCCTACAAAGCATAACATAAAACCTCTCTATGGGTAATTTGGAAAAGTTAATAGTAGGAGAATAATGGGCCTTGCACCCCATATGATGTTTGTCAAACTCAATTTCCATGAACAACATCTACTACCCATAAAGATTCTATGTATGTAGTGCTAAATGCATTCTTGAACAACCACATGGGACTCTTGTATGGTATCTCTAGAAGTTCCATGAGTAAGTTTTGTACATTGGAAACGGTCTTTCAGGTCTAAACATGGTCACGAGGGAAGCAAGGCGATTAAACACTAAATAAAGGTATTCTATAGCTCTAGCACTATGGTTATGGAAGGAAAAAACTTGGTCCTTAGGCCCTAAATAACTCTTTTTATGCTTAATAATCATGAGAAACACCTACAAAGCATACCATAAACCCTCTCTATGGGTAATTTGTCATCAAGGTTTGATATGGATGTCAATAGTATCTTTTTCACACCAAGGATGGGTTGTAGGGCCATGAACATGGTTAGGGAAGAAAAAAATTGATTTGAGATATGGTTTAATTTTTGGGCTTAATAGGTTTGAATGAGTCCTCATACTAGCACACAAGTTCTTTGTATAGTTTATTTGCAGGTCTTCAAGTGGGATACAAGTGTCATGGGTAGGTTTGGTGCACTAAAAATGGTTCAAGCTTGTGCCATATGGTTAATGGGGTAAACAAGAGATCTAACCGATATATGAACCTTCTCAAGCTCAAGAAGCTTGAACAAACCTTAGACACAATGACAAGAGAAAATCAACAGGGTGTCTTTGTGCTAGAAGTTGGATGTGGGTGTCACTAATATTTTTCATAGACCATGGATGGGTATCAAGGTATTAAACATAGTCATGGTAGGGGAAAACATATTGATTCCCTTAATATTTATTGGGGAGGGAAACATAATCATCATTCCCTAAGAAAATATGTGAAGGATTAAGAACCATCAATGACTCCTCAAACCTTCACATCTAACCTTTGTTGGTTAATAAAAAAATTCAAGATTGTTATGGGCACCATTAGTAGGTTAGTTGTGCATTGAGAATGTGTCTAGAGGTGTATTTAAGGTCATAAGAGGAGAACAATGGGTCTTGTTTCCTAAATGATTCTTTCTATCCTCAATCACCTTGATCAATGCCTATTGCTCACAAATATTCTATGACTATAATGTTGAATGCATCTTCAAACAACCACATAATACCCTTGTATGGTATATATTTCCTACTAGAGAGATACAACTTCCATGATTATACCAAAAAACATGATGTGAATGAGAATATATCTTGGTCCCACACCATGAATCAATCTCCAGGCCATGTTTATGGTTGTTTAGAATCCAAGTGGGATATGGATTCCATGATTAATTTTTGTGCACCATAAACAACCTTTGAGGTCTAAAGATGGTCAATCAGGGAAGCAAGGGGATTAAACTTTGCATGTAGGTATTCTTGTGCTTTACCATTATGGTTAAGGAAATAAAACACTTGGGCCTTAGGTTCTAAAAGGTTATTTTTGGGATCAATCACCATTAAGAACATATACAAACCACAAAGAAAACCCTCTCTCAATAGTTTTTGGCGTCAAGTTTGGATATGGATGCTATTATGAGGTTTTGAACACAATAGGTGAGTCACAAGTCCTTAAACATGGCCAAGTAAAGAAAATAAGCACCTTGGGATATTGTTCAATCTCATTGGTCTCAAGAGAATTGAATGGTTTGTCATACCAACACGTGATTCTTTTGTAGGGATTCTTTGAAGACCTTCGAGTGGGATATAAGTGTCATGGGTAGGTTTTTTCACATGAAATGGCATAAATTATGCCACATGGCTAATGGTACAAACAAAGAAGTTAATCCATCATATAAACATTTTGTGTTCACGTGCCATGAATGAAGCCTATACATAGTTACATGATCCCTCACTAGGAATATTTTCCCTAAGTGTTTGGTATTGGTGCCATTAACATGTTTCAAATGTGCCTTGAGGCCTTGATTATAATTGTGGTAGGGACCAATATCCTTTGGCCCTTCACATTGTTTAGGGGAGAGGAATAACATCCTCAAACCCTAGACATCACTTCTCAAGCTCAAGTTACATGAACAAGGAACCATATCACCACATGGAATCATGGGTGATTTGTGGCTCTTTGATCATGATTAAAGACAAAATATTCTCATGATCAAGGGTCCTCAACACACATAAACTTTGTAAGGGTCCTTCGGCCTCAAAGTGGGATATAGGCACCATGAGTGGGTTTTGTGCACTAGAAATGTATGTTGAGATATAAACATGGTTAAGAGGGGCACACCAACTTTAATCCATGTTGAACCTTCTTAAGGTTAAGCACATGAAAAACATTTAGAAACCACCATGCAAGCCCTCTCTAAGGAGTCCTTAACATCCAAGTTGAATATCGGTGTCATTATTTGGTCTTAGGAATCATGGATGGGAGTCGAGTCCATGACAATAGTTAATAAAAGGAAATAAGATCCTCTAGATCTAAACCTTGCTTCTATGGTTCAATATCCATGGACAAGTCCTTGAACCTCCACATATGTCCTATGTGGGTTCATAATTACCATTAAGGGTGCTATGAGAATCATCATTATCTTAGTTGTGCAATAGAAATGTGTCTAGAGGTCTATCCAAGGTCACACGAGAAACATGGTATAAAAGGAAAATGAGGGCCTTATGTAGGGAAATGAACCTTCTAGGTCTTGAGGATTGTGAATAAGACCTCCAACCACTACACATGTTCTCTCTATAAGGTGTTTGTCCCCCAAGTGATATTTCAAGTGCAATTAGGTGGTTTTGTACAAAGAGGATTGTCCTAATAGGACTATGCCTAGGAGAGGAAAATAGGTTATAATATTAAACCTTCCCTTGTGAAGCACATGACCATGTCCTAATGCTAATGGTGATATAAGGTTTGCAAATTTATGAATATATGAAATAAAAATGCATGCATGTTATTAACATGTGCACATTCTTGTAAATTAAAAAAAAAACTAAACTGCCTCTTTTCCTCTACGTGTTGGATGAGTTGGTTTCTTTGTTTTTGGATTTGAATTAGAAAATATGGTGCTTCAAGTCACATAAACAAAAACACATCCATGTTCCCAACCCATACTCTTACTTTCTTTTTCATCCACACTTTTAAATATAAACCAAAAAATCATTATTGATGAAACAATACAAACTTATAGAGATTTATATGTATATTTTAAATATAAAGAATATCTGGTGCGAGAAAATTCTTGTCGAGTTCAATTAGTGAAAGAGGATGGAGAGAGGTGGGAGGTTTCACGGTGGCTGTAAGTTGCATATTTTTTCAGTTCTTGAGGGAGGGGCTAGAGGCCAAATCTTGGTACCTCCGGTTGGGGGGTCGGGTCCTGGGATGAGTGAGCCCACAGATGGCAGGGAAAAGCCCCCTGTTCATAGCTAAGAGATCGAAATTGAGAAAGGTAAAGAAAAACTGCAAACATCTGATACCCATCTAGGGAAGGATGGAGAAGGTATGAGTGGAACCTATAAAGAAACCACGACGAAAGGAGAGAACAGAAAAGCAAGGCAATGTGTGCCAAAATTGAAGATTGTACCAAAGCTTCAGATCAAATTAGATCGCATAAGGGAAGACATCAAATACATGAAGGAGCGAGCACTCATTGGTAAATTTGTAGGGATCTGGTCCATTGAGAAGACCTTAGTGTGCTGGATAAACACCACCTAGAAACCACAAGGCCACTATGATCTGCAATTGGGATCAAAAGGCTCCTTCACAGTTATCTTCTTTAATGAAGAGAACATAACCATAATATTTGAGAGCGGACCTTATTTCTTTAATTTTTCCAGTCTCTTCTTAAGGTCATGGAAAGAAATATTTAATCCAGGCACAGAAAATGTCACAATAGCCCCGGTCTGGATTAGAATGTACTCCCTTCCTACATAGTAATGGACAGAAGAAATCCCGACGGACATTGGGAACATTCTAGGGAACTTTGTAAAAGTTTCAGAGCAAACTCGATAGAGGCGGTACACATCTTATGCCCGGATCTGCTTCTATCTTGATATATCAAAAGATCTTCCCAATGGAATTGACTTAACATGGGATGATGAGGATTGGTTTCAAGCAATCGGATATGAACAAATACCGTTCAGATGCAGGTGATGTCATGAGCATGGACACTTGTTTAGAGATTTCCCGTAGAATAAAAAACCAGGAGGAAAGAAAGATCAAGAAAATCAAGATATCGAGGGGTTTACCAGAGTCCAAAATAAGAAAATATCAGCCAAGAAAACTATGGGCCCTGAAATCTATAAAAAATTCCAAACTCAAAATAGGTTTGAAGTCCTCCAAGAACCCAAGCATACTACTACTCAGCAAGAAGGACATATTCAAGATCAACAGATTCTAGAAACTGAACTAAGTATGAAGATCCAGAACTAGGAAGAGCCTCAGGAAATGAAAGAAGATGATAATAAAACATTGGAAGTTGAAGAGGAAGAAACGGAGATAAGAGATCTGTTAAATTTGAGCATATAGATCTGTAGACAAACACACAACTCACAAAGAAGATCTCACAATTTACTCAGCCATTGAAGAATGAAACAGTGCAAAAGGCTTGTAGCTGTGAATGCTTTCATTAATAAAAAAAGTAATCCAGATGATAATTACAATAATGTAAATGGCTTTAATAGCCACAAGAAATTCGAATCCACATGAGGAAGTTCGAATTGATTAGACTTACTTGACTGTAGGTAACCAAGACTTTGTCTAAATCACTATCGGAGGACCCAGTAGTTAACTGTCCTTGTCTAAATCATAACTGGAGTTCTAAAACACAACCAAGTGTTACATTTAGTATTCAATAATGGCTAACTGACTGTGGTAGGTGAGAAAAGAGCCCCACATGTGTGCAATCAATTAAACCTAGCACTAACTGAATGTAGAGGGCTAGAACTGAATGTAACTGACTCCTAACTTGGCTTGACTAGTCATTAATGGAAGTGAACTAACCTTGGTTGGTTTCGGCACTCCCAGTTGCTTCCTAAATTGTAGGGATTGATCTAGGAGACTCCTAAACTTATGCAATCAAGTGCAATAAGTGGCAGTGAGCCTCAATTAGTGTTCCCCACACTTAGGTAATTGAAACATGTGCCCCAATTAGGTCAAGTTTAACCAATGGTGCTAATGACTATAAATAGACTGGATGGACTCCCAATTTAGACATGACTCCTGATTTAGACATATGACCAAATTTGGACAAGGGAGGATTAATAATCCTAACACCCCCCTTGAATGCTAACTTGGACAAACTGTGGGCCCTGGTAACTAAGACCATAGGTCACCCATTACATCAAGTAAAATAAAGTAACTGCTTAATACAAGTAACTAGGGCAAAAACCACATGGGAAAAAATCCCTCCTTCTATCTAAGCAGGTAGAATCAGGTCTCAAGTTTGAAAAACTTGAAAATATGTTGCTCCAATCTTCATCTCTGTGAGGTAGTGAAGCAGCATGCATGGTGTACTGTGCACAGGTATTATGGGGCCTGGCATGTAGACTTCTCCTTTTTCTCCAAAACTGATGATGGAATGAAGGAGGAATGTAACCTTTGTCTCTTGCTGAATGAAGAGGTGTATGATCATATCCATTCTTCTGAATGTAGGAGGAATGAGCCCTTGCCATATTGCATCTTACAGGAAGTCTATTGCATCTCTCTGAAGGAGGCAAAACAGTATGGCATAGCGCAAGAGTCTTTCCTTTCTGAGTGTCA
>LPNX011166304.1:169926-199002 GCA_001517045.1 Pseudotsuga menziesii
GTTGTGAATGCTTTCATTAATCAAAAAAGTAATCCAGATGATAATTACAATAATGTAAATGGCTTTAATAGCCACAAGCAATTTGAATCCACATGAGGAAGTTCGAATTGATTAGACTTACTTGACTGTAGGTAACCAAGACTTTGCTGTAGGTAACCAAGACTTTGTCTAAATCACTATCGGAGGACCCAGTAGTTAACTGTCCTTGTCTAAATCATAACCGGAGTTCTAAAACACAACCAAGTGTTACATTTAGTATTAAATAATGGTTAACTGACTGTGGTAGGTGAGAAAAGCGCCCCACATGTGTGCAATCAATTAAACCTAGCACTAACTGAATGTAGAGGGCTAGAACTGAATGTAACTGACTCCTAACTTGGCTTGACTAGTCATTAATGGAAGTGAACTAACCTTGGTTGGTTTCGACACTCCCAGTTGCTTCCTAAATTGTAGGGATTGATCTAGGATATTCCTAAACTTATGCAATCAAGTGCAATAAGTGGCAGTGATCCTCAATTAGTGTTCCCCACACTTAGGTAACTGAAACATGTGCCCCAATTAGGTCAAGTTTAACCAATGGTGCTAATGACTATAAATAGACTGGATGGACTCCCGATTTAGACATGACTCCCGATTTAGACATATGACCAAATTTGGACAAGGGAGGATTAATAATCCTAACAAGATCTTGATTTGGAAGGTCTGGAAATGACATGCTCTGAGAAGGTTCCAGAAACAATCCCTCCACAACAAGTCACATTATTGGAAAAGGAGACAATCAATTCCAAAACGATGAAGTTTCTTGGGGTCTCGTTAGGATCCACCAAGGATCTTGATGGAAAAAAGAAAGGGAAAAAAAAGAAAAACAAGGAATGAATAGTAATGTGCAAAGGATTCAAATGGTAGGGGCACAACTTGTTGCAACTGGGTAGTATCCTAGCATAGATGTGGCCCTTTCTCCTACAAATAAATAAGTTTCCATTGTGGATTACATCTTGGAATATTAGCGGTTGTAACAACACCTTGAAGATTCATCTTCTAAGGAGAAGGATAGAACTGGAAAATCCGGGTATAATTTTCTTACAAGAAATTAAATGCTCGGAGGAAAAATTGAAGATTATTGGAGGAAAATTTTGGAGGGGAAGTGAGGCCATTGTAGTGGACGCTAAAGCGGCAGCTGGAGTTATTGGGATTATTTGGAACCTAAGGGAGGTTTCCCTCTTTGAATTCTCTGCAACTCAGTTATCTCTTTTGGTAGCATTCCATGTCTTAGGTACCAGTACCAGGGGGTTTGTGACTGAGTTTTATGGACCTTCTTGGGCATAACAGAAAGTGCAATTTATGGGCTCTTTAGGCTTGCTTAAAAGGACATCGGAAGCAAAACCTTGGATTCTTGGAGGGGAATTCAACCTGGTTAGGAATCTTGACGAAAAAAAGGTGGGATACGTCAGCTAAACCCTATCAGTGAGTATTTTAATGAAATGATTAATAACCTAGAATTGGTTGATGTCAGAACAACCAACGACACCTTTACATGGAATAATAAAAGAACAGGAGATAAGGGCATAGCTTGTCGGCTAGACCGCTTTTTGGTCTCAGAATCAATTATGACGGTTGGGGGAGAACTGAGGGTTGTGGTACTCCCCTCAGCCAGCTCAAACCATTGGCCAATTTATTTGGAATGGGAAAGCATGGGGGTTAACCTTCAAAGACCATTTCGTTTCGAGAAATTTTGGCTCCTCCAAGCTGACTTCCCAGGGAAACTCAAAGAATGGTGGGAGGAAATGCCAACCATTAGAGGTACGTGGATGTACCCGTTTCAAAAAAAGCTTAAACTCCTTAAATCAAAAATCAAGAAATGGAACAAAGAATCCTTTGGTAACATATTTCAAGCTAAAGCGTAGTTGGATAGAAAAATCAAAGAGGTAAATCAAAGGTATGCAGAATGGTTTCACGGCCGACATACGGGAGCAAGAAAAAGTACTAATTCATGAATTTAGCCAATGAGAACAATAGGAGGAAGTATTATGGAATCGAAAATCCAGAGTTAAGTGGCTCCAAGAAGGGGAACGAAATACCATCTTCTTTCACAAAGCCTACATCCAACATCACCGGGGAAACCATATGGCTAGAATGAAAACAGAAGAAGGACACATTGCCGAGACTCAGGAAAACCTGGAACTTGATCTAAACTCATTTTTTTCCAAACTCTTGGAGGAACCCAATTGGGAAAGGGATGTAGCTCAAAGGGAGGTTCTGTGGCACACACCTAAAGTCATCACAGAAGAGCATAACTCCATGCTTCTGAAATCAATTGAGTTGGAAGAAATTGACAGTGCGGTCAAGCAAATGGTGAATGACAAAGCCCCAAGACTTGATGGGTTCACTTCCAACTTCTTCCATTCCTGTTGGGACTGGCTGAAAGAGGAAGTGTGGGATCTAGTGGAGGACTCAAGGAAGACTGGGAATATTCTGAAAGTTATTAATGCTAACTTATTGGCGCTAATTCCAAAAGAAACTGGAATGGAAGACCCTAGAAAGCTGAGACCGGTCGCCTATGTAACGTCATATATAAAATCATCTCAAAGGTTATCATGAACCAGATTCGACCCCTGCTTCCTTTCATCATCTCGCCTGAACAGGAAAGATTCGTTGAAGGAAGGAAAAATTTGGATGGAATCATCTTGATTTATGAAACCAGACATCCGGTCAAAATCGGGAAAATCCCAGGTATGCTTCTGAAACTAGATCTGTCTAAGGCTTATGATAAATTGAATTGGAAATTCTTAGCAGGTGTGCTTCAGTATTTTGGATTCTCGAACAAATGGACTAGGTGGGTTATGAAAGTGGTTTCATCGGTCTTCTTCACCATTCTAGTGAACGGAAACCCCCCCTCATCATTCCAGGTCTCAAGAGGAATCAGAAAAGGTGACTCGTTGTCGCCCTTTCTGTTCATTATAGCAGTTGAGGGTTTTGAAAGAATGCTTAAGAACTTACTCATTGATAATAAGATCAGAGGGCTATCCCTTAATGCTAAGCTGGAACCTCAAACCCATCAACAATTTGTAAATGAAACGATGCTCATGGGTCCTTCCACTGTTCAGGAGACCCACGGCATAAAATATGGGCTGCACACTTTCCTGGAAGTCTGCGGACTAGAAATCAATAAGGACAAATCTCATGTATAATTCTTCAACACCATGAAAATCACAAAAAGGAATATTCTTTGGATATTGGGATTCTCAGAAGGAGGGGTCCCTTCCAAGTACTTAGGAGCACTGCTTGCAGAATCGGCCATCCAACAGGTTTCCTGGAAGGATCTTCTAGATAAATTCAAGCAGAAACTTAGCCAATGGACTTTTAGAGCCCTTAACTTCCCAAGTAGACTTATTCTGGTTAACTATGTCCTTCAGGCTATGCCTCTCTATAGTATTCTTAGTTTTGAATACACCTGAATCAGTGATAAAGTAGATCAGGAATGTCCAAAGGAACTTTCAGTGGGGAGGATCCGATAGTCACCGAAAATGGCCATTGGTGGGCTGACAAACAATATGTAAACCCAATATGTGGGAGGGTTAGGACTTCGTGACCCATTAGATATTAATAAACCAATGGGATCCAAGATATGGTGGAAATGGATAACCCATGAGGAAGAACCATGGGCTAAGATATGGCTTGCGAACTATGCACCCCAATGGCCAAAACAATCATTGATAAGATTCGTTGAAAACCTCCCGGGCTCCAGCATTTGGAAATCGGCTCAACAAAACCGAAGCCTCATTCAAAGACACAGTTTCTGGGAGGTAAGAGATGGCATCTCGACAATGTTTGTAAGCGACTGGAATCAACAGTCATGTATAAAACGTTGGGACGATGTTTCAACGCTTATATACCATCTCCATAATAGCCAGATGAAAAAGGTGAGTGAATTTTGGGACTCTGGTTCCCTTGACAAAATATTCAAGACATGGAAAGGGAAACACTGGTGGAAAACCCTAGTACCAATAGAGGACATTGAATATTTCTACATGGAACTTAGATCCAGGAAGATCCCCTGGCATGATGGCCCAGATAAGATACTATGGGGATATTCCAACCTAGGAATATTCAATATTAAAGAGGCCATAGAGCTGCTGACTGAAACTCACAGATTGAAAAAGGAGACTAAATGGAGGAAAATTTGGGGAGGGAGATGGTGGCCCAAAGTAGCAGCTTTTAGCTGGCTCATTCTCAAATGGCGCATTCTCACATATGATAATATTTAGGTTCAGGGGATTTTGGGTCCATAAAAGATGCTTCCTTTTTTAAAATAGTAATGAAACAATAAACCACCTTTTGGACGAGTGTCCAATTGCGGACGCTATCTGAGAAAGAGGTGTTGGGTTGTTTAAAAAAATCACAGACATAAAGGAAGATCCAACATAACGATAGATGAATGGCCAAACAACATATTCAACAACAAAAATTGTGAACAGGATTTGGGATCTTTTTCCAGGATTCACGTCTAGGAAATTTTTAAAGCTCGGAACTTAAATTTTTTTGAAAACAAATAGAGACAGGTTGAGGAAATTTGGGTGATGATAGAAGATCATATAAAAGAAACTATAACTTTAATTCTATGGACCCAGGAGGATTATGCAGCATAAGCAACTAAAAAGAAAATTATTCATGGATGGAGAATCTCGATGTTACCTTTGAACAATTCACGCCCCAGCAAAATGATTAAGCCACCGCGCATCTCTAATTTTTGGAAAAGACCTCTGACAAGCGCCTTCAAAATTAAATTTGACGGAGCCGCAAAAGGGAACCCAGGACCTGCTGGTTTTGGAGGAGAAATCAGGGAGTCACAGGGCAGAATTCTCTACATATTTTGGGGCAACATAGGCACCAGCACTAAAAACTTAGCAGAGTTAGAAGGCCTCATAAATGGGGTATCATGGGCCTTACAAAACTAGAAAAATCCATTGATTGAAGGGGACTATCTGGTTATTATTAACATAGCTAGAAGGCTTCAAAATGGCGCGACCATAGGCCAGGTCTCCAAAAATTGGTGATGGGAGGGCAGGCTTATAGAACTAAGAAGATAGTTAAGGGATAACCCAATGCTCATGTTCTCTCATGTTAGATGGACAGGTAATATATTGGAGGACGCCTTGGCCAACGAAGGGGTTGGCAAGGTTATCTCCTTCCATGCAGAGGAAAACAATGACAATAGGGATGGTACGCTATGGAGAATATGCGAAGCGCTTGCGAAGGATGAAATCGGGAGGACAGATGGAGGCCATCCACAACAGTTGTATGTTCCTTCATTCCTGATGTAGGACAAATGCAATCAATCTTCCACATCTACCATGCGGTCCGACACATCCCCCCACATATGCGACCCCCACGTCATAACTAGGAAGCCCGCGGATAGCCACATGATCTGGTATGATGGCGATCCTATCCAAATCCCCATGTCAGGAGAGATTGAAGGCAACGAGACATCCCTCCCACTTGGAATTAATTCCATGCAGGTTGATGTTAAGTCCAGGACAAGTGGGAAGCATATGCGTGATTCAGAAAAGGATAGTGGCATTCCCACCCAATTCAGTGAGGACGATCCGGTGTCGGGCCATCATATATAAGAATGTCACCAGACACGCATGCGAGGTACAAAGAGGTACATGGGAATAGGCCCTTTGGGCTTACCGGTGGGGTAATCTTGAGTCTCTGCTCCTGGACAGTCAAAATTCTTAAGTCCCATACAAGGCAGCCATCAATGGGGGATAGGGATTCCAATATTTTGCATGGAAATAAGGATATGGAAAATATTAATGGGATCTGGACCTGTAAGGTTGAAGATTCGCAGGGTGTGAAATGGAAACATCAACCAACGAGGATGAGGGTGGGTTACATCACCAAGTTAAGGGGAGCGGCTATATATTCATCTCTGGATGGTGAATGGATCACCATGTTCAAGCTTAGTTCTAATTACCTTCTTTTGCAGGCCTCTCAATATTACCTTCTCTACGAGATGATGGCCCAACAATGACATGTGAGACGTCGCCAGGGGGCGCGGGGATGAATTGAGGGGGGGAATCTAGCCCAAGCATGCTCATCTGGTAGTGCTCCGGATGCGGAAGATAACTCGGCTCATTTGACGTTCAACTTGGGGGGCGCAATATATGGCAGAGAATTCGACCATGGTGGAAGCCTATATCGCCGCCAAGGAAGTCAAGATGCTCAAGGAATATGAGACTCATCAAGGGTGGTCCCTGGTGGCCAACCCGTTTTGGGTGATCTGCATACTTCTGGATCATGACATGCAGGCAAGGGGGCAACTAGCACATGGTATCCGGGAATCTTTAACCTTGATCAGGCAGGGGCAACAACAAATTGCTGCGGGTTTTAGACTGTTGGACCTAATTGCAGGAGATATACTAGAGAGCCCAAGGAATAAAACCAAGGTTGTGCAACCTCCTTTCTCCATCTATCCTCCTCCGCAGTAAGGCCCTTGGGAGGGTGGTGTTTGTTTTTTGGGGCTCATTCTGAGATTTGGTCTGTTTCTATTTATGCTACTTTGGCTTGGCCATCGAACTCTTGTCTAAATATGCATATGACGAATACTATTTTTCCTATCTATGTATGTAATCTTTTTGGATTGGATGGGGTAATCAATGGGGAATCCTTCACTAAATGTTTGTCTCTATGTAGATACTGGTTTGAGGGCCACCAGGTTAGGGGGGAAGGGGAAGTTTATGCTCTGAATATTGTTAATGTGGGAAGGGGTCTGGATGACCTGATACTTAGAAATATTAGGGGCTTGAGGTATGGGGGAAATGACAAAATGAACTCTCTAAAGAATTTCTCGGCTAGTTGAAATAACTATTATGTAGAGATGACAAAATGATAGTATTAACTTAATCAATCTAGTATGTAGGTCTAGCATGGTTATTAAGTTAATACCATCAAACGTGATTTTAAGATTTGACCTCATAATTTCACTGATTAAATGATTTTATTAATTATTAAAAATATATAAAATTAACATTGGAAAATATGGAAAAATGAGATCACACAAAAATTAAATGTGATCTATGACTACAATTTTTCAAGAAATTCAATCATTTTGATCATAAACGATCTAATGTGAACATATGCATTATATTTTTTGTTAAGAGCAAAAAATGGTAACTTGTTATTCCAACATAGAATCAAAGTTACATGGTTGATACAACCAGGAGATCTAAGGAGACTCTGTTGATATTTCGCCAAAGAAACATTACATCCTACAATAAAGACATAGAAGTTCCTTAAACATAAAGCACAAAAAACTAGATGCATTTCTAGGGAAATAAACAATGCAACCAACCTGCTATAAATACAAAATATGTTGGAGATTCACCCATAAACCCACAACAAATGCTAGAGAGATAAAAAAAACATAACATATAAAAAATAATTTTAGCTCCATAACCCAAAGATAAAATTAAATCCCCTACTAGATTGGAAGAAATTAACAGCCTCACAATCCCTACCAAAATAGTCATGAGAAACCTCAGAACCTAAGCATGGAGATACATTGAATTAAAAGATGCATAAAATTCCTTCATCTACTAGTTCAAAATCAACTGATTCCTTAAAAAAAAGAACACCCTTGGCCTCCCCAACTACTCTCTTCGAAAGACCATATGCTAGTTTATTATGCTCTCTCTCTCTATATATATGTGAGACCGAGAGGGAATTGAACGCAGGAACAATATCACGAATTCGGCCACACCAATGTTGTAGGATGACAATGTTCAACTCATCCCACTTATTTACCCATTCCACAAAAACCTTAGAATCTCCAAAAACATACAGCCTATTGAAACCTTTCTTAAGTGAAAACCACAACAAAGCATATAGGGCTAGTAATTATGCTCGGGTACTTGTGCTTGGCCCGTATCCCATGTGCAACAAAAAAAATGGTGCTCAAAGATCCTTAGAACCATACTGCATCCCCCCTTACAAAAGAATGAGCACGGTAAAAAAATATCAAGCAGTCCGTCTTCAGGAAAAATAAGAGAGGGGTGACGCTTACCTTCTTTCCCATTGGAAACTTTTGAAAGTCTCTATACATATTTGTGATTTCCACACATGTAACTTGAGGATTTGCATATATGCCTTTGAATAGCAATAATTTGCGAGTGAGACAAATGCCCGAACAAAAAAATGCAAGTATCTCTTTTTGTGATAGGTAATTTCTAACCTAGTCCAAGAAAACCACATCCAAAGTTGCATGCCTCTACTTATAACCAATACGAAGCATGAAAAGAATTTCTAGCCAGAAAACCTATGAGAAAGAGTAGGAAACAAATAAATAGTTTACATATCCTATTTTTTCTTGCACATATATTAGTAATTGGGATCTGAGAAGCCCTTGGAGACCGGGTTATTCCAGTTAACAACCTAGTTTTGAAAGCACAACCACATGAAGCACTTAATTATCATAGGTAAATGCCAATAGTAGGGCTATTTGTGCCAACAAACCCCAGGGAAAGAATTGTTGAGGGAAAGATACAGTCCTAAGATGCATCCAGAATGTGGGATGACGCGGAGGATGATAAAAGTGCGAGATGGAGCTTTGGTTGGCCTCGAAAGATAAGATGAAAAAAGTGTGGTTATGCGGAGAATTCAGGAGTTCACAGAGGTCAAAGAAACTTCTGGAGAGTTGCGATGGACACTATATGGTTACACGGGGAATGTAGATACTCAGACTGCAACCCCAAGAATTTCACATGTTCCTGTAGTGATGTACTCATAAGCCTGTTTTGCATTGATTTTCCCATTTTTCTTATTGAAATCCCAATGCAATTTATCTCATTTGTGGCCAGTCATAAACCCAAATGATTTAAACCAGCTACAAAACAGTCCCATTTTTTGACAACCTCATCAGACATATTGATATCTTTAGTAGAGGAACAATAATGAGAAGTATCCCTCACTCTATAATGGGCATGAGCCAAATTGTGACATCTTGCACTTACCAATTATGCCAAAAGAATGGGATATAGGCGATAGAAAGAATCTCCTTTATTGAAAGGATCCACTCCTAGATTAACCATTAAACCATTTCCCACCTCCCAAGATATCCCATCTCTGATCTAGGGTAAGGCATTCAATAAACCCAACCAAAAAGAGGAATCGCTTGATCTACTCCACTTCCTAGAGCGGATCTAATAAATTGTAGGAAGACACCTCAGATACTTTGAGTGAATAATGTCCCTCTAGAGTCCCTGCTCAAATAGAGCTCTCCAAAATATTTTCACACATAAGGAATCCTTGAACTAGAATAAATTTTTAATTCCCCATGTCCCCATGGAAGGGGGTAAAGAGATGCTCTCCCAATTCATAAGATGAAATTTCTGTTGACCATTGCTACCAACCCACAGGAAATGAAACATGCACCTTGTAAGCTCAATTAAAACTAACGCATGAATGTTTTCCATATATAAACAATGCACCAATAAACTCATCAAAAATTCCCTCAAAAGGATCACTCTTCCACTTGAGGTGAACCATTTGAAATCCAAGCCTATGATTTGTTATCCACTCTACTAACAAGTCATGTCTAATCTACCCTCTTGTAAGAGTTTGGCTTGAGGAAGTAGCCCAAGTAATTAAAACCCTTTACCAAAGGTTCAACTTTATAGGGAACTGCCTAACGAATTTGAGGTATAACATGACTTCTGAATACTAACTTCCATACCTAATGTTGAGAAAAAGAGAAGAAATATATCATACAAAATCTTCCAATCTTCCTTAGTACCATCCTTAGAAACAAAACATCATAAAAAAACATTAAATGAGAGAGATGGTGCAAAGAAGACACTTTTACACCTTTCAAAGAGTGAACATATTTTGCTTGATGAATCAAGTAGCTTAGACCATCCATGGCCAGAATGAACAATATAGGCGATAATGGGAAACCCTGCCTAAGCCCCCTCAAGCTTTTGAATAAAGAGGAGGTTCTTCCATTTACCAAGACAGAAAAGGAAGTTGTAGAAACACATGCCATAATACATTCTACCACTAGGAGGGAGAACTTATCTCCATCAAGACCAACCTGAGAAAACACCAATCCACCTTATCATATGCATGCAAGAGGTCAAGTTTTAAGAGCATGGATGAGATATTTTTCTATTTGATAGAGTTGATTGCTTCCTACATTACACTAATGGCATCTAGGATCTACGGATTCTCCAAAAATGCAAACTGCTTTTTGAAATACAATTTGACAACTTTGGATTGAGTCTCCTAGCTATGATTTTTGCAATGATTTTATAGACTATAATGCAAAGGGATATCGACCGAAAGTCATAAAAGGAGAGAGGTTTATACTTGTTTTGGATAAGCACAACGAAAGTAACATTTAGAGCCCTAGGAGAGAAACCCTTCAACCTAGATTCCTCCACAGCCTGAAGGATCTTGGACCCCATCATCTCAAAAAAGGTAGCAAACAACTCTATCGTCTAACCATATGGGCCAAGACTCTTGTCCATGACCAGGATCTTGATGATACCTTCCATTTATTCCTAAGATACTTCCTTTCCTAGTTTTTCCCCCTCTAATTCAAAGAAGAAACGAGGATAGTTTTTTATCACGTTCAATTTGGAGGAGATAGTGGAGGTCTTTGGATCCTTGAACAAGCATGAGAAATGGTGAGCTGCAACCCTTTCTAGATCCTTTTGTAAGCCAATAATCATGTTCTCACGGTCCTTAAGATCCCAAATGGAGTTAGAACTCCTTCTAAAAATAGTATTTTTATGTAAAAATTTTGTATTTGCACCCCCCAACTTGATCCAAATTGCTCAACTTTTCAACATCCAAGATTTCTCCTATACTAGAAGGATCTTATTTTTCCTTCTTTCGATCTCCAAGCACTTTCATTTTTCATCTATGAAGAAAACCCCTTCATAATTTTGAGGAAAAATATCCTTTATTTTTATTTCAACTCTTGAATTTCCTTCTCGATATCCAATTTCTTATTTTTTCCCCAATTTTTTTTATAGAATACTTAAGGCCTTTGATTCAGGAAGACAAAATCCCCATCAGGGAGGGACTACCATTCTTAGAAAAGGAAGTCCAACAATCCTTTACTAGAGTGCTGAAAGAGGCATCCTCCAACCACATGTTATGATTCGAATTGGATCCTCAATAAATAAATAAATAAATAACCTCTCTTATAATTATTTGTTAAAAACATTAATTGTTTGACAGAATGAGAAAATCCCAACTTCTTCTTGGAAGATCAAATGAACCATTGTGAGTGTTTTCCTTCCAAGGCTAGCCAATAAAATGAAGGCTGGACTAGAGGAGGAAGGATTCTTGGGGAGCAAGAGAGGAGGAAAGAAGGAAAAGGACGGTAGCAATAATGATAGCTTGAAGAGGTTAACCTGCTTTAAGAATGGTGGATGAAGGAGTCAAGGATCCTGTCCACAAATAGAAAAGGTGTCTTTGAGTCATTTCAATATGAAGTTTTGTATTTATGAGTGAGTAACAATGCACAATCTTGATGTATAGCTCACGAGATCTATATTTATCTTCTTATCAATAAGACAATCCCCATGAATTTTTTTTTCCATTGGGTTTCCAGCATAATATCTGTGTTGAAAATATATGAATGCTTGTTGATGATTCTGTGGCCATTAACCGTTAATTTAAAAATGTCAGGTCAGGTTTTTAAAACTTGTTTGGTGTTTTTATCATTGCCTAGGAGAATTAAAAAGTGTTGAGGTGTTTTTATCTTTGCTGGGAAGTTTTTATTATTTTCTAGGAGAATTAAAATATGTTAGGGAATTTTTTTATCATAGCTGGGTGAAATTTATATTGTCTCAGATGAAATCAACTGTGCCCAAGGAATTTTTATTAGTACCTGGATGTGTAAAATGATGCTTGGGCGTATCTTTTAATTCCTTGAGCGTTTTAATACAACCTTGGGTGAATTTAAAGAGTGCTGGGTGAAATTAAACATGCATGGGAATTTCCATGGTTGTTGGGGGTTCTTAAACACTGTCAGACACTTTCCTATTGCTATTGGGTGAAAATTAAATAGCTCGAGGATGAATAAAAGGTTTTCTATTCATATTAACAACATAGAGATTAATAAATAAAAAATATGTTCATATTAACAACAGAGAGATTAATAAAAACATTTTTTAATGATAAATTGGATGACTGTGGTTTTGATTGACAAAATTGCTAATATGCAACCATATGTGAAGAAATTATTTATTTATTTTTTCTCAAAGATCTTTATTGGTGAGACGGGCATGCCATAGGCCTACCCTTTACAGATCATATGGTATCAGAGATAAGTTTGAAACTACTTAGAGTAATTGTATGGTAAATACCGACAATGGATACCGAGTCAGTGGACAAACATTGCTACTAGGCCTACAGAGAAGCAAATTAACAACAATGGAAGAAAATTATTGTGAAGAACATGATAGGGAAGATCCAGAGGTCAAGTTTACTAGACTGGAACAGAGCATTGCTACACTGATAGAGATGGTAACGTAACTACTGGTACTGAAGGATATTGAAGCACACTCAATGAATACTGATCATGCAGAGAAGAAGAATGATCCATAAGACTCCAAAGGTGAGAATCTCCAAGATTATGGTAAAAACAACATTTTTCCTCTTCTTCGAATGTTTCTTTCAAAGTTGAAGTGAAACTTGAAATTCCAATGTTTAATGGGAAAGTTAACATTGAAGTCTTGAATAGTTGGCTGAAACAAATGGAAGTTTAATTTATCCTTTATCAAGTCCAAGAAGCACAACATGTTTCTTTTTCCCACTTGAAGATGACCGGACATGCTCTATTATGGTAAGAGATATACGTGGATGCATTGAGGATGAGCCACAAGCCCATGATTTCTAAATGGGAGGATTTCAAGGATTTTACTAAATCATAGTTCTATCCCATATGATATGAAGTGGACAGGGACAATGAGTACAATAATACATTTCTAAATTCAAGAGACAAGCCATTAGGCTGGGTATCTTCTTAGAAGAACTAGGGGTAGTGTTAAAGTACCTTGGAGGACTATTCAACCACATCCAAAGGCAATTGCAGCTTCTTAGCTTGAAGAGAATATACGAGGCAAGCAATAAGGATCTCTACATTGATATGGATTCCAAGAAGGGGAAACCACACAAGGGTCATGGAGATGTTGGGCATGATTGTCATTGATGGAAAAGAAGTTCTTTAATAACAAAGGAAAATGATAGTAATTCGATTGTCACCATATTTAATCAAATTCGACCTGTCAAAGGTTGATGTCGACCATTGTCAGTCAAACTCAAAATTTGTTAATCGAAGTCAACGTAGTCGATCTATTGTCGACCATTTTTAGTTGAAGTTGACCTATTTACGGCCATTATCAGTTGAATTCAACTGCTTGTCAATCATTGTCAGTCGAAACCAGTGTCACGAGTCGAAGTCACAGACAAGTCAAATTCAGAGTTAGTAAGTTGGATTCGACAGAGTATAGTTCGACATCAAATCAACAAGTCAAGATCATAGTTCGACATCAAATCAACAAGTCAAGATCATAGTTCGACATGAAATCAACAAGTCAAGATCATAGTTCGACATCATAATCAAAAATTCAAAATCGACGGAGTGTATTTCGACATCAGAATTGATAAGTCGGAATCGACGGATTTCAACTTGACATCGAAATTGACAAATTCAAAGTCAAAAAGATGGAATCAGAAATGTTGGAATACACAATGTATTCATGAGGTTGATTTTTGACGTCAGAAGCAATTAGTCAGACTCAAAATTGAAAATGTCTACATATTGTAAATCAAAGAATAAAATAAGTCATAAGGTAACATGTCAAAGTCGAGATTAATAGAGAAGGTAATTCTAAATTAGTTTAATTTGTTAAGGATTGCGATGAAGAGTTGTGACTATCAGGTAAAGAGGCACGATTGAGGGTATATAAACAAATCTCTATTCATTCAAATAATATGTCTATGTACACAAATATTTCAAATCATAAAGAGTACAAAAAATAGAGAACACATAGTCATCTAAGGGTGGTTGGCAGGCACGAGGGTAGGCAACAAAATATTGTAGGAAGTCGTATATTTCTTCGAGTCATTGTTGGTAAAAAGTGTGTCGATGCATCCTTCAGTCATAGCTGAAAATATTGGGTGTTGTAGAATCTAGCAAGTTGGTGCTTGCAAAATACTTGTAAATATAGTTTTGTAGTAATAGAAAGTGTTTGTGGTTTTCCCAGTTGGGTTTCCAAGATAAAATTACGTGTTCTATTTCTATTGTTGTTTTGTTTTTAAATAAGGTGATAAAAAATAAAGAAATATCTAATATTGAATCACCCCCCCTTCTCAGTATTACTTGATTTTCCAACAATTGGCATCATATCAGGTCTCTTCATTATATTTTAACCACTTAAAGAGAGATCATTTATCACCATGGATCAACAAGGAAAAATTACCTTCAATTTTCCACTATTCAATGGTGAGGATTACGCATTCTAGAGTGTTAGGATGAGTATTCATTTAATTTCTATTGGACTTGAAGTTTGTTTATCTGTAGAAAGATGGTATAGATATCCAAAATATCCTCCCACAAATCTTAAAGGAATAAATCAATTTGGGTACAATGCAAAAGCTGTTAATGCAATTTTGGTTGGATTAAACAAAACATTTTTTACCAAAGTAATGCATTGCAATATAGTGAAGGATATTTGGGACAAGTTGCAGACCATCTATGAATGACATACCAAGGAATAAGGGGCCAAACTCTAGACATTTAAAGCTTAATTTGAAAATCTAAAAATGAAGGAATACGAGAACATATCAGGATAATTTGAGAGAATAGAAAAAAATGTTAATGCAATTCAAGGGCTTGGAGCAGAATTGGAAGAAATAGAAATAGTTGAAAAATTACTAAGATCACTTCCAATGATTTACAACCCTAAGATTTCCACCCTAGAAGATAGAGAAAATCTTGACAAGATTACCATGAATGAACTATATGGTATCCTCATAGCTTATGAGATGGGAATTGGACAATAACTCTCAAAAGAAAGAAGCATCTTTCAAGGCATATAAAGTAGCCAAGAAATTCAAAACAAAGATTCAATCAAAGGTCTCTGATGATGAAGAAGTGCTTCTTGTTAAAAATCTTAAGAAAGGTGCATGTAAGCACAAAGGGAAATTACCCTTAAAATGCTTAAACTGTGGGGGAATTGGTCAGTTTTATTTCAAATTCCCTTATCCCAATCATGAAGACAATGATGAGTGCCCCGAAGACTTCAATAAGAACAAATGGGAATATAGGAAGAAAAACAAAAAGAAGACCTTTTACTCCATGGATGATAGTTGCTCAAATGAGTCTAGTGAAGATGGAGAAGCAACAATTCTATTCATGGGAATAGAGAGCGAAAACCCCGAAGAATAATCAGAAGGAGTGGTATACCTTGAAGCATAACTCATAAGTGCTCTTGAATAATTAAGGAAGTATAAAAGGATGTACAAACAATTAAAAACCAAAGTGACATATGTTGAAAAGAAAAACAATGATACATAAATAATTATTGTTGACTTAAAAAAGAAGCTTCAAGAAACTAAAAAGGTTGAAACATTCTAGAACAACAACTCAAGAAAAGAGAGAAATAATTAGAGAAATATGAGGCTGAATTAGTCTTACTTAGAAATAATATTGATGAAGAATCATTTCAATCAAAGTTTGTGAACAACTCAAAAACTCTAGATGAAATCTTAAGTTGCCAA
Source organism: Pseudotsuga menziesii (assembly GCA_001517045.1). Classification (NCBI taxonomy): domain Eukaryota; kingdom Viridiplantae; phylum Streptophyta; class Pinopsida; order Pinales; family Pinaceae; genus Pseudotsuga; species Pseudotsuga menziesii. The sequence goes on from LPNX011166304.1 coordinate 185,722, forward strand.
ACATCATTTAGTAATAAAACTGGATTGGGTTATGACAAAGGAATGATGTCAAAAACATCCTCTCCCACAATACAAGATGGAAACAAAAGGAGTTATGTTGAGGTTCTCAAAGACCTAGTTGAAAAGGGAGATAGTAAAAAATTTGATTCTTTTCAAAATGAAAGGAGGACAAATAAAATGCCAAGAAGACTAGTGACAAACAAAAATATGCAACTCCTTTTGGGTAATTGCTATGTCTGTAACAATTTTGGGCATAAATCATTTGATTGTAGGATGAACCAAAAAAATAATTAGAAATATCCCTACAAGGACGACAATTCTAGTGATCCTCCAAAAGGTAGAAGTCAGAATTACTTTGCCCCTTTATAGAGGTATGACAAAGAATGTTACAAATGTGGTAACTTGGGGCATATATCTAGAAACCGTAAACCATTGAATCCTATTGGAAAATGATCCACAACTAGAGAAAAGGAGAAACGAAAGGTTTGGAAAAGAATAGAAGATGTGAAATAAAAATGTTCAACAACTCTATGTGCCACATAAAAGTAAAATCTATGGCATATGGACAGTGGATATTCAAAGCACATGACAAGAGACCCAAGTAAGTTCATCATCCTAAAATGAGATCAAAAGGGAAAATTTACTTTCGGATATAATCTACTGTCTAAAATAATTGGGAAAGGTACAGTGGCGCTTAGAAATAAGGTTAAAGCAAAAAACATTGTTAGTAGAAAACTTAAAACCTAATCTCCTAAGTGTGAGTCAAACTTGTGATCAAGGGAACATTTTCATATTTGACTCCAAGAATTGTGAATTCAAAAAGAAAATCCCAGGAAAAATTATTGGGACTACTGTGAGAACTCCAAGCAATGTATACATCCTAGAAAATGAAGAAAAATGTTACATGAGCCAAATTGATGAAAGTATGTTGTGGCATAGAAGGATGGGGCACTTAAACTTTAACAATATTGTAAAAATAAGTAAGAAGGGAGTCGTAAGAATCTTACCAAAGATCATAAAATCTCCTAACTATGTTTGTAGACATTGTCTTCATGGGAAACAAACAAAAGAAGCTTTCAAGATAAAAAATCATACAACATCACAACCATTGGAAATAATTCACCCTAACCTCTGTGGTCCTACAAGGACTAAAAGCATGCAAGGTGAGAATTAATTCATGTTATTCATTGATGATCATACAAGGATGACTTGGGTGGGATTTCTCAAAGAAAAATCAAAAGCCTTTATGAAGTTTAAAGTCTATAAAGCACTAGTTAAGAATGAGACAAATCTAAAAATTAAATGTCTAAGGTCAAATAATAGTGGAGAGTTTACCACATATGAATTCAATGAGTTTTACGAAACTCGTGGAATCAAAATACAGTTTTCAGCCCCAAAAAATCCTCATCAAAATGAATTGGTTGAGAGAAAGAATAAGACAGTTCAAGAAGCAGCCAGAACCATGCTTAATGAAGATAAACATCCAAACAACTATTGGAGAGAAGCAATATACACAACTGTTTATATACATAACAGAGGACAACTCAGAGTAAATAGTGAAAAAACACCATATGAGCTATGGTTTGGTAGACCAACATCAATCAAGTACTTTAGAGTCTTTGGAAATAAGGGCTACATAAATAGATATGATGATAATCTTGGGAAGTTTGACTCTAGGACAGATAATGACATATTTCTTGGATATTCATCCACCAAAAAGGAATACATATGTTACAATATAAGATCACATAAAATCATAGAATGTGCAAGTGTAATTGTTGATGACACTAAAACAAGAAAAAATAAAGTTCAAGAAAATGAGGGTGATGAAGATAAAGATGAAGATTCTCAAAAGGAGGAGTTTTTAAAGGAAGAGTTGAAAGATGGAGATTCTAAAAAACGGGAGGATTTAGAACAAAAGGAAGAAAGTGAAGATGAAGACTCTCCTAGATCATATACAAAAACTCCCTCATAGAAGAATTCAAAGGAATCATCTTGAAACTCTAATCATAGGTGATAAAGATGTAGGAGTTAGTACAAGAAGAAGATTAATTTTCAATAAAGAGCATTAGTCTCGTTGGTTGAGCCCAAATGTTTTTCAGAGGCTAGCAAAAATAATGATTGGATCAGTGCCATGAATGATGAGTTGGACCAAATAGAGAAAAACCAAACTTGGGAACTTGTCCCAATACCAAAAGGCATGAATGTTGTTGGGACCAAATGGATTTTCAAAAACAAGTTTAATGAAAATGGTTAGCTCATAAGAAATAAAGCCATATTAGTATGCAGGGGATATGCTCAAATAGAAGGTATTGACTTTGAAGAAACTTTTGCACCTGTGGAAAGACTTGAAGCCATTAGAATGTTCTTAGTATTTGCATGCTATAAAAACTTCAAAGTATACCAAATGGATGTAAAATCGGTGTTCCTTAATGGAGAACTTGAGGAAGAAGTCTATTTTGAACAATCTGAAGGTTTTCTATTATCAGAAAATAGAGATTATGTTTTCAAGCTAAAAAGGGAACTTTGTGGCCTCAAACAAGATCCAAGAGCATGGTTCTCAAGATTGGACAAGTACTTGAAGCAACAAGGTTATAAAAGTGGGGCCACTAAGAGTATTCTCTACATAAAGTTTGAAAACAAAAAAATGATCATTGTTGTTGTTTACGTAGATGATATCATATTTGGAAGTGATCTACAAGTCCTCAGTGTAAAGTTTGCTTCAGAAATGAAGAAAGAGTTTGAAATTTCAATGATGGGTGAATTAACATTCTTCCTTGGCTTTACAAGTCTCTAAAAAATAAAAAGGGATCTTCATCTATCAAACCAAATATATCAAAAACATGTTGAAATTTTTTAAAATGGAATACTCAAAACCAGTTAGTACTCCTATGGTCACCGACTGTAATTCAAGTAAGAATTATGAGTCTTTGGAAGTATATCATACCATGTATAGGTCAATGATTGGTATTTTGTTTTATGTAATAGTTACAAGACTAGATGTGATGCAGTTAGTAGGCCTTGTCGTCATATTCCAATCAGTCCCCAAAGAAACACATGTGGCAGGAGTATAAAGAATCTTTAGATATATGAGAGGAACTATGGAGTATGGTTTATGGTATCCAAAAGGAAATGAATTCTCTTTGAAGGAATTTACTGATGCTGATTGGGCATGAAGTGTTGATGATAGAAAGAGCACCAGTGGAGCATAAGTTTACTTGGGAAATTGCTTTGTATCATGGCTAAGCAAAAAAGAAGACCTCCATTTCACTTTCGAGAACAGAAGTTGAGTGTATTGCTGCTGCGTCATGTTGTGCTCAAGTCATATGGATGAAAGAAACATTAGAATATCTACTTGTGAAATATGAGCAACCAATTTTGATACACTGTGACAACATTAGTGCCATAAACATATCCAAAAATCTAGTTTTTCACTCCAAGACCAAGCACATTTCAATAAAATATCATTTTTAAGAGAGCAAGTGGCACAAAATGTTGTCAAATTGAAGTATGTTGATACAAAGGAATAAATTGCAAACATATTTACTAAACCACTAACTCAAGGGCCATTTTTCTATATCAGATAGAAGATGGAGGCTATCCCTCTTCCTTAAGATAAAACTAGAAACCGTACCCTGTCACAAAAAGTGGATACAGTCTACAAGGGGAGTTTTGGGATACTTTGTCATTGATGTAAAATGGGGATAAAATTGGAGATTGGTTGTCATCAATGACAAACTGGGAGAATGTTGGGCATGATTGTCATTGATGTCAAAAAATTTCATTAATAACAAAGGAAAATGATAGCAAGTTTATCGTCACCATATTTAGTCGAAGTCAACCTGTCGAAGGTTGATGTCGACCTATTGTCGACCATTTTCAGTCGAAGTCAACCTAGTTGATCTATTGTTGACCATTGTCAGTCGAAGTCGGCCTATTTTCAACCATTGTCAGTCGAAGTTGACTGCTTCTCGATTATTATCAGTCAGAACCAGAGTCACGAGTTGGAGTCGCAGACAAGTCAAAGTCGGAGTTAGCAAGTCGAAGTTGACTGAGTCTAGTTCGACATCGAATTAGCAAGTCATAATCATAGTTCAACATCATAATCAGCAAGTCGAAATCGACGGAGTGTGGTTCGACATCAGAATCGATAAGTCATAATCAACAGAGATCAGTTCGACATCGAAATTGACAAAGTCGAAGTCAAAACAATGGAATTATAAATGTTGGAATACACAGTGTATTCGTGAGGTTGATTCTCGACACCAGAAGCAATAAGTCAGACTCTGAATTGAAAATATCGCCATATTGTCAATCAAATAATAAAATAAGTCAGAAGGTAACATGTCTGAGTCGATATTAATAGAGAAGATAATTCTAAATTAGTTTAATTTGTTAAAGGTCATGATGAAGAGTTGTGACGATTAGGTAAAGAGGCACGATTGAGGGTATATAAACAAATCTCTAGTCCTTCAAATAAAGTGTCTTTGTACACACATGTTGCAAATCATAAAGTGTACAGAAAATAGAGAACACATAATCATCTAAGAGTGGTTGGGAGGCGCAAGGGCAGGAAACCAAAATCATGTAGGAAGTCGTAGCTTCCTTCCAATTGGTGCCGGTAAACAGGGTGTTGGTGCTTCATTTAGTCGTAACCGATTTTTTTTTTGTAGCATCCAACACGTTGGTGCTTGCAAAATACTTGTAAATATAATTTTGCAGTAATAGAAAGTGTTTTTGGTTTTGCTAATTGGGTTTCCACGATAAAATTATGTGTTATGTTTCTATTTTTGTTTAGTTTTTAAATAAGGTGATACAAATTAAAGAAATATCTAATACTTATTCACCACCCCCTCAGTATTACTCGATTTTCCAACAGAAGAAGCCAACAAGATAAAATACACGAATATTGTAGCCACAACTGAGAAAAGGAGGAATTCCAATAGGAATTCTAAGAATTGTGATGTGGATGGACACATAGATTAGAAGTGCTTGAAAATTCATCCGCAATTACATCCAAAATGGAACAAGTCTAAGAGGAAATTGAAATCAACCACTGAGATAAAAGAAGAAGTGGTAGAAGGAACCTCATATTTGGACGAAGGAAAAGTGTGTACTACATTATAGCATCCTAGGGTGAGTGGAGATAAACATGCACTGTTCCAAGTCAATGTTCAAGTAAAGAGCCAAAAGCTAAATTCTCTTTTTGATAGTGGTTCTCAATGTAATTTGATTTCTAAAACCTTAGTTGACGAGCTTGGTTTGGAATCTTATGATGTAGTAGAGCCAATTTTTCTATCATGGTTGCAAGGGAAATATCTTATGAGAATCACCCAAATATGTAAATTCATGTTTGTCATTAATGCTAGCCATGTTGATGAAGTAGAGTGTGAGGTTGCACCATTAGACACATGTGAAGTGATGTTTGGCATCTCGTGTCTATAGGATAGGGATGCTACCTTATATAGAAGAGAAAACAAATATTTCTTGGTCAAGTGGGTAAATATTACGTCATCAAAGCAAACCGAAGGAGAGAAAGAACTTATCCTCTAGAAACAAAACATGGGAATACAAGCAGGAAGAAAGCAACCTTCTACAACAATGGATTGGTGAATATGAAAAAGAAAATGGAGGCCATGTGTTTCCATCTCTTCCATGGTCCAACTTTTGGGGACCAAAACACTCCCAATGGGGAGATATGATATGAATTGGATTCTCAATAAACAAATAAACAAATAATCTCTCTTGTCATTATTTGTTAAAACACTAATTATTTGGAAAAATGAGAAAAGTCTAATTTCTTCTTGGAGGATGAAATGAACCATTGAGATGCTTTTCCTTCCAAGGCTAGCCCATAATAAATGAAAGCTGGAGTAGAGGAGGAGGGTTTCTTGGGGAGAACGAGAGGAGGAAAGAAGACATGGGATAATAGCAACAATGATCACTTAAAGAGGTTAACCTGCTTGAAGAATGGTAGATGAAGGAATCAAGGAGCCTTTCCACAAATAGAAAAGGTTTTTTGAGTCATTGCAATCTGTAGTTTTGTATTTATTTGTGAGTAACATTGCACCGTTTCAATGTATAGCTCACCCCTATGTATTTATCTTTTGAGCAATAAAAAAATCCCTATGAAATTTTGGTGTTCCCATTAGGTTTCCAGCATAATCTCTGTGTTGAATAGATATGAATGTTATGTTGATGTTTCTGTGGCCATTAACCATTAATTTGAAAATGGTGGGTCAGGTTTAAATACTTGTTTAGTGTTTTTATCATTTCCTAGGAGAATTAAAAAGTAATGAGGTGTTTTTATCTCTATTGGGACATTTTTATTATTGCCTAGGATAATTACAATATGCTAGGGAAATTTTTATCATAACTGGACAAAATTTACATTGCCTGGGATGAAATTAATTATTCCCATGGCGTTTTTATTGGTACTTGGATGAGTAAAATGATGTTTGGGCATTTCTCTTAATGCCTCGAGCATTTTAATATAGTCTTGGGTGAATTTAAAGAATGTTGGGATAATTTAAATATGTTGGGGCAAAATTAAACATGTCTGGGCATTTTCATGGTCGTTGGGGGTTATTAAACACTACCATACACTTTCCTATTGCTATGGGGTGCAAATCAAACAACATGTGGATGAATAAAACATTTTCTTTTCATATTAACAAAAGAGAGATTAATAAAAAATGTTTTATGTTCATATTAATAGTAGAGAGATTAATAAAAACGTTTTTATGGTAAATTGGCTGACTATGGTTTTGATTGACAAAAATTGCTAAGCTATAGCCATATCTGAAGAAAGGATTTTAATACTTTTTCAGAAAAGGTATGTGTTTGTGAGATAAACATGACATATACCTATCGTTTACGAATAACACTATTAAACTTAAAGGGATAATCATCATAGAGCACCTCCATATTTAGATGCAAACAAACAAGGTTGTGTTCAGAGATACCTGAACTAATGATCCATGAGAAGAACTTGCTAACTAATTCAACCATAGACCTAAATTAAGAAAACTGTCCAACCGCTTTGAAATTCGAAGGCCCCCGGTCCTACCATTTCTCCATGTTGGAGCCATGGGGACAGACTCAACATCCACCAAGTTTGATGCCATATAAAGGTTTTGAAAATAAGCTCCCAATGGGTCCAAATGAGTCGAGTTAACCTAGACTTCATTTCCAGACAAAGTCAAGTTTAGATTATCACCAAGGATCAACGGATCCCCACTCAGGAATCCACTGGAAACAATCTTGTCCCAAAAACTTCTCTTCCATGTTAATGAGCATAACAATTGATCACCTGTACAGGCTACATGAAACCCATGAAGCTCCCTTTCAGAAGGATTCCAGCATGGGATATAAACCCTTTGAGCTCAGCGGCTGCATGCCTCCTAATCGACAAAAGATCACCTGAAAAACCATCAACATCTAGTGCACAATAGTCCCATCGATGGAATGAACACAAAAAATAATCTAGAGCTTTAGACCTACAACACATAGTTTCGTGAATGATCATAACACCAGCCTAGATCCAAATCCTAGGCTCTATCAAGCGCCGAGAGGGATCAAATCTCTCAAGGTACAAACCTCTTCTTAGTTATTGCACTCAATGAGCTATCAACTCTGGTGTGTCCTATATATAGTCATTGATTTGATTCAAACCAAAAAAAATATTTTTTTTATTTAAGGTCCACATATAATATTTTGATTATTAATATTTAATATTATTTATGGCCGACATATAATATTTTTTATTATTTTTTATTTTGTTAGGAATGAACATTACAACATCTCCCCATACATGGTTTTAAAACCATATGCAAGGCCCTCCTAAAATCATGGGTTGTTTAGGAGGTCTTGCACACGATCTTAGAACCATTTGCAAGGCCCTCCTAAACCATGTACAATAAAACCATCGGTTCTTTAGGAGGCCTTGAACATGGTTTTAAAACCATGTGCAAGGGCAACATTGTTTTTGTGGATAATTCAATTTTTTATTTCTTATTATTTTGTTAGGTAGGAACATTACATCATCTCCCCTACATTTTTTTTGTCCATAATTAAATTTTTACTTTTTTATTGTTTTGTTAAGTAGGAAGATTACAACATCTCCCCCATATTAGGTTTTTTTTTTTCTGGCGGACATTTATTTTAGCCCATAATTAAAATTTTATTTTTTAGTAATAAAAATAATGTTACATAAAGTTACATAATGTTATGTAACGTTACAAGATCTCCCCCATACTGGGTTGTAGAGGGCCTCTCAGTGTAATCAATATTTTTAACCAGCGTAGATCCAAATCCTAGGCTCTATCAAGCGCCGAGAGGGATCAAATCTCCGGAGGTGCAAACTTCTTCTTAGTTATTGCACTCAAAGGTATTGCACTCAAGGAGGTGCAATACCTGACAAGAGGTTATTTGATCCCTCTCGGTGCTTGATAGAGCCTAGGATTTGGATCTAGGCTGGTTACACTACAACCCAATAGAGGGAAGATGTCGTCCCATAACATAACATAAGATATAACATTAAATGTTACATTACAAAAAGATAAACAATTAAAAAAATAAGATTTTTTTTGGAAGTTATTTTGGTAACTTAAAATAACAACATTTTTTCCATACAAATACTATCTATATGCAATAATCCTATTTTTTAATATTTTTTGTTTTCTATTTTTAAGATCATTTTTTTTTCAATTTAAGATCAATTTTTTTCAATTTAATTGACTTAAATTAACTTAATATAGTAATAGGATTTAAAACTTACTATTTTTAATATTAATATATTCTTATTAATATTGCTTTATTTTTAATTTTGGACCAATATTACAATATTATAATATATTAATAAAGATAAATGTTTCTTTTTAATATTATATTATTATTATTTAATTTTTAATTTTTAATTTTATATTATAATTTTTTAACCAAACTGAATATTACAATTCTTAATTCTTTATTATTGACATTATTTATATATGGTCCAAAAATTAAATTAAAATATATAATGATGATTTCTTTAAAAAAATATTAAAAAAACATAATTAAATAATTATACAACCACTGATTTTAATCCATACTAACCACTAAACAAAAATATATTTTTTATTTTACTTTTCATTTAAGAGAATGTATCTCATTATTTTCGCTTACGGTCCAATATAATAAGGTTGTTTCCGCAATCTATGTACCTTTCATTTTATGTGTATCATAGGTTTAGGACTATGCCCTAAAATGTAATGTTCATATCCTTTTCATTCTTTGAAAAATTTAAATAAGCAAGGTTGAGTATTGTTAGGAATTTATTGTTTTATAATTGCTTTAAATAAATAAATTATAAAATAATAATTTTAAATAAATAAATATAAAATAAAGAATTTATAATTACGTCGTACGACATTTCAACAAGTGGGAGTTGACTCCCCAAATTTATTGATTTTTTTTTTCTTCAGCCGTAGGATGCTTTCGTCCGACGATTGGGGTCATCTGCCTCATTCATTTTGCCTCAGGATGATCCTGATGTGTTTTTGATCTCGATAGTGCTTTTGATGTGATTGTGATGTGCTTTTGATGCATGCTGCCTGGCATTTCTGTCATATGCAATAACTTATTAAAGTTATAATATATTGATCTGATCGCCTGTTCCTCCATATAAATGCCCGTCGAAAGTTTTACTCCACACTTGCATCTGTGCCTTCTAAACTATAGTGATGCGAAGTTAAGGTTTCTGTATTTACTATCCAGCTAAACCCTATGAGATGTGAATATGTCCCATCATTCAAAGGTGATCCCGCGTTACTGTTACCATATAATGGAGAGCGATAGTATCCCTATCGTAAGTGAGAATCAGAGGTTACTTTACTCTATTGCACAAAAAATCCTTTCCAGAAAAATTTAAAATTTAAGCCAATGGATGTGAGTAGAGTCCACTGTTAATGAAGGGGATTTCAAATCCAGTGTTAATGGATATCTGTACCTTTCCATCACCAACATTTCCACCAACATTTCCATCATCAACATTAGTTGGAAAAGGAGCTTGAGCTTTAGATTTTGGAGAAGCCATGGACGAACGTGAAATCGTAGTAGCCATGGTACCAAACCAACGTGAAAATGAATATTGAATCATCAGCTTGTTCCCACAGAATGATTTTATGAACATTACGACACATGGATGTTCAATGTTTAGAAAAACAAAATGATGGATTACCATGTTAAGGTAATTGTTGGCTAAAAATATTATTGATTAATAGAAACATCGTAAATATAATACTTAGAAAGAAAGGAAGCAAAATGCATTACCCTCTGCCAAACGGACTCCTACAAATTCAGAATTCAGAGTGAATTGATGTAAATACACAAAATCGATGAGAAAACTGCAAATCGCCTCAGAGAAAGCATGTTCATGGTGTGCTAAGCTCTGCAAAATGATGAAATAGCCTACCTATATTGAAATTGATGTAACTACACAAAATTGATGAGAAAACTGCAAATCACCTCAGAGAAAGCGTATTCATCATGTGCTAAGCTCTGCAAAATGATGGAATAGCCTACCTAATTTTTAATTGATGTAACTACACAAAATTGATGAGAAAACTGCAAATCGTCTCAGAGAAAGTGTGTTCATGGTGTGCTAAGCTCTGCAAAATGATGGAATAGCCTACCTAGACTCCATGGAATATCCTACGACATAACTTTACCATTTTTTCCCTGTGGGCACTCGTGCAGCAATCCCTCTCCAGACCCATTTCTCTGTGCCGCGGAATTTAGTCTGGGCTGCCCACTTAAGGTCATGGAAGAGTCTAAGAAGAGGGACTAGAGGAGCTCCAGCTCCGTGGGGTTGCTGAAGGAAATTCACCAGATTTCCACTTGTGTGCGCGGTCTCTCTGATCTAGCAGACACGGTGAAATTTCCTTTCACGAAACAGCAGGATCAGGAGGTAACAACAGGATCAGGAGGTAAGGAACTCGTGCATCTTTGGGATGACTTCCCATTCCTGCCTACAAGAGATAAAGACTTGCTGAAATATGGTTGTTGCTTGCGTGCGATATGTAGGGAGGGAGCTCAGGACTTGCCTTCTCATGACTGCCTGTTGTAGGTAGCGAACGAATTGCCTTTTCGGTCATGCATGTGATGCCTGTGAGATGGAGAGTTGCTCAATATTCTTTGAGTCTTTGATTTGGTTAACGTAAAACCAACACATTCTAAACTTCGAAATCAAACTGATATTGAATCACATACGCCTAGCCTAGGGACTGCCAAATGTTTTGGATTTCCTCTTTCAATATGGCAAACGCCTAGCCCAGGGACTGCCAAATGTTATGAAATCATGGTGAATGAACATCGTTGTTTCTTTCAAGCAGGTATACAGAGCCTCTTTTTTATACAAGATTAGATGTGTTATCAAATTTGGTTGATTCGGTCGAATTGAAAAATTCAGTATTTCATTTGACACGTCCACTTTCACATTCAAATTTGATTCCAATTTTTTGTCCAATAATTTTATTCTGAACTGTAACTTGTATACACAAATTAAGGTTAAAAATATGTGAATCATTAACTACTTTATTATCAAAACTATGGGCATCTCTCGTATCTGTACAGGCAATCAGCTGGTAAAGTCGTTTACTCTTTCCTCATTCTATGTTATGTTGTCGGCTGCAAGCCACTCTCCTCATTCTATGTTATGTTGTCGGCTGCAAGACACTCTTTGTTTGTTTTGTGCATTGGATCTAAGTACAATAAATACGATGTGGGACGTTTATGAACAACTGCCTTTGTCTAGCGGTTTGGAACGAATTGCTTTTTGTTTTTCCTTGTTTTTTTTAATTTTTTTTTATAGTATGTAAGTGCTCATGTCGATAAAGATCAAGATTTGAACTTATAAATTTTTACCAAGAAAAAACGCATATTTTTAATATAAGTGCTCATGTCAATAAAGGTCAAGATTTGAACTTCTAACTTTTTACAAAGAAAAAACTCATATTTATAATAGTTAAACTTACTCAATAAAAACTCAACCATTAATGATGATCTCCCATCTAAAATTTATCATTATCATTCATGTAAGTATAGATGTAAGTTAATGTAAAGAGATGTGCTTTGAACGCAAACACTATTCAACTTGAAATTGATAAGATGACACCCACTAACCAGATTCAAAGGAAGCACACCCACAAACCAGGTTCGAAGGGATTTCGAACACCAACTCAAGATACCAGCGATAGCAAACTTGATGCCAGCCGCGGCATTAACTGACCCGTTGTGGCTTGCATTAACTGACCTATATCTATGGAGCAGTATAATCATTAACCAAAAGGCTCCCGACTCTTCAGAATATGGTAGAGCAATTCGTTTTGCAATAATAATTTAGAGGTTTTAACTATCTAGGTTGTTTTAAAATGGCTTATTTAATCTAGAATAACTAAATTTGATTGCATATATAAAAAATTACAAAAACAACAATTTTCATAAACAATTTAAACCTATTTATATCAAAAATTAAACTTTTTAATTGTTTTTTATCCTATTGGTGCTCACCACCATCTACTTCTTTACCATTATTAATGATGATAGTCCATCTGACAACATGATCAGATATGTACTCCTTCTGGAACTGAGTAGGATTCACCACCATCTACTTCTTTGTCATCATTAATGATGATATCCCATGACAACATGATGAGATATGTACTCCTTTTGGAAGTGAGTAGGATGCCGATACATTCATGTTCTATTCTTAAACCAGCCTAGATCCAAATCCTAGGCTCTATCAAGCATCGAGAGGGATCAATCTTTGGAGGTGCAAACCTCTCTTGACAATTTTTATTGCCTTTTTTATTTATTGATAAGAAATATAAGAAATCAAATTACTTCAAGAAGAAATGGTTGTCTTTAATTCTACATCTTCATCCTCAATGACATCAATCTCCAATCGTATGTCACCAGCATTGTGAAGTTCATCCCCTGCCTCATTTCTAGAGTTTTTTTCTTTTACATTTTGCATAATATATACAACATATTGCCATTGTCTTCCCAAAAATATTGGTTACAACATGATGTGGAGTGTATTCTAATGTATGCAAAGTCTAGAAAGACTTCAATCCTTGGTAAGGACATTCTTAACACCCAATAGGCTCAACTCCTCTATTTAATTTCCCAATACATGAAACAAGCAGCCTTTATCAAAATCAATTATCCTAATTTGTGCAAAGTTAATCTTGAAATAATATTTTACTCCCTAACCTTCATCAATAATGACATGATGAATTA